>JAAMXU010000648.1:0-76782 GCA_019693545.1 Chaetoceros muelleri | reverse complement strand
TGGATGGTACTAATGCCGTAGATTCTACGGTATGCTTTATCCGAAATAAACCAGCTGTAGGACTGTACTCGTAGTACACACGGATAATAGAAAACACAACACACCTGTACTACTGTACTTACTGTACTGTACCATGTAAGCACCCCATCCAGGGGGCTCATTGAAAACAGTCACACATACTACCACACAAACCAAAAACGTCCAAAAAACAACCAACCAACCCCAACCGATTCAATCAGTCAATCAATCAGTCAATCAATCAATCAGTCAATCAGTCAATCCATCAATATCATAGCAATCCATCAATAAGTCAATCAACAAACATGCCGACATGTTGTGATTGTAATCAATCACTGAAAAAGACCCAATTCTCCAAGAATCAGCTTCGCAAAGAACCAAACAGTCGTCGATGCAAAGTATGTGTTCAAGCATTGTCCTTACTGCCACAACAACAACAACAACAGCAACCAAAAGAAGAAGAAGAAGAGACGGATCACATCAGACTCATACCACGTCAACAAGAGCAACAAGATCACAAAGAGGAGGAGATAGATCCAAATCCTGTCACAGTCAGAAAAACAACAGAGACGAACCTCGTCGTCGTGGAAGAATCTGACCTACCAGTCACTCGGGAGAAGGAAAAAGAATTACATGACCATACTACAATGTTAGACGATAAACTCAGGGAAGAAAATGATCCAAGATTCGATAATTGTGTCGAAGTGGCGTCCAAACCAGATGACGTATCCTCCTGTACGGAGCATTCGTCCATGTTTGTAAAACCACCATGTGGAGGGTTACGGGTCGACAAAGAAACTGCCGTTTTAACGGTTTGTCCTCCCCCAGGTCAAGTTCATTCGGTTGAATGTTCATCGTCATTATTATTTGAAAAACATGACAATCATATTCATAACAATGACACAACGAATGCAGCAGACCAACACCAACCAGATCCATGTGTCATGAATCAGAATCCAAGTCAGATATCCATGGAAAGTCAAACAATGATGACAATTGATGCATGCAGTGATGTGTGCAGTGAAGTGGACAAGAAAAAAGAAACGAATCATTCATTGGAAGAAATTCCTAATCTTGTATCTGTACCCTCGATAACAGTGGTTGGAGATGTAGATCCAAATTGTGAGAAACTCAATGTTCCACCTCCTACTACTACTCATCATCATCATCATCATGTGGAAGATGAAGTGACTCTTGTTCTTGATAGTACCAGTACCACTGAACAAGAGGATGTCAAGGTAACTCCTCCACAACAAGATGACCACCACCACCAGCAGCAGCAGCAGCAGAGTAAGGATGATGCTGTAATACTTGATGCGACAGTTTGTACCAAGGCAACAAGTCCTGCAGAAGATTCTTCGGATCAATCTACTTCCACTCGTATTCGTGTTGGAATTTGTGCCATGGATAAAAAAGCAAGGTCCAAACCAATGGTGAGTTGGTTTTGTATGTATGTTTGTTTGTGTGCGTGAGTGTAGATTGTTTGACAAACTAATGTTCTACTGTACTCTAATAATGAATAACCCCTACACGTCTCGTCATTCATCCCCAGGGGGAAATATTGAACCGTCTCGACAAAGGACTTTTTGAAATTGTATATTTTGGTGATGATTTAATTCTGAATGCACCAGTTGAAGAATGGCCAATATGTGATGTATTGATTGCATTCTACTCCAGTGGTTATCCACTGGGGAAAGCTGAGGCTTATGCTGAATTGCGAAAGCCATTTTTGTTGAATGATCTCAAGATGCAACGAGTTTTGAAAGATAGGAGACGTGTGTATGATTTGTTAGAAGCCTCTGGTATCGATGTTCCAAGACATGTCTTTATGAATCGTGATGGATATGTATCACACAATTGCAACCACAACAACAACAACCACAACAACAACAACAATGGTGAAAACATGTGTGAAGATGGAGAAGAAGATGAATTGGTGGAACATGATGATCATATTGAAGTGAATGGTGTAGTTATTCATAAACCATTTGTAGAAAAGCCTGTGGATGCCGATGATCATAATCTTGCCATATACTACCCCACTTCGGCAGGAGGAGGGTGTAAAAAACTGTTTCGAAAAGTTGGGGATCGTAGCTCTTGCTTTTATCCGGATATTAATGAGATACGTCGTGAAGGATCCTACATCTATGAGGAGTTTGTGGAGACGCAAGGAACGGATGTGAAAATGTATACCGTTGGTCCTGATTATGGACATGCCGAAGCTAGAAAGTCACCCACGGTTGATGGTAAAGTTGAAAGAAATGAAGATGGGAAGGAAGTTCGATTTCCGGTGATTTTGACATTGAGAGAAAAAGAGATAGCAAGAAGAATCGTGATAGTTTTCAAACAACTAGTATGTGGATTCGATTTGCTTCGAGTGCAAGAAGGGGATTCCTTGGTATCATATGTATGTGATGTAAATGGTTGGTCATTTGTGAAGAATAGTCGCAAGTACTACGATGACTGTGCTCAACTTCTGACAGAACATATGCTAGCAGCTGTCAAGCCCAAGGCTTTGCATGGATTTTCTGCTTTGGATCCCTTGATGAAAACCATCAAAGATTATTCTGTATCAACACCACGTAAAAAAAGACACAAATCTTTCGCAAGATCGCAATCTGTTACAAGTCAGCGGTCCATGGATTCTTGTCCATCATCTCCCGTTCGGGAGCCTCCTGATATGGTAGAGGATGCGGATTTGCCCTCAAATCAAGGTGCTGCTGCAACGTTGGAGGAAGGTGCAATACCCGTCAGAGAAATGCCAAATGTTCTGGTGAATAATCCACCTACAATGTCTGCAACAAGTTCTGTGAATGGTGATGATGATACTACTACAACGGTCACGGTGAATGATAAGAATACTGCTGGAACGCACCAAGAGGAGCTGCGTTGTGTCATTGCCGTCATTAGACACGGTGATCGCACCCCTAAACAGAAGCTTAAGATCAATATGTCAGAACCATTACTTTTGGAATATTTTCACAAACATTCAAAGAATTGCCGAAAAGATTTAAAGATCAAAGCTAAAAAACCAATGACTGAGTTTTTAGAGTGTGTGTTAGCCATGATTTCTCAAAAGCAGGCAGAATGTGCATCTGATAATATAACGGCAGAAACAAGAGATGTGTTATATAAGCTTCGTTATATGAGAGATGTCCTCGAGAGGTGGAAAATTAGTGGTCTGAATAGAAAGCTGCAACTGAAGCCTAGAAAGTGGGATGAATTTGTTGACGAAGAAGGAAGGCAGGTACTCCGGTGTGCTGAGCTGCAACTCATACTCAAATGGGGTGGGAATCTCACAAAGCTTGGCGAAAAACAAGCTATAAGTCTTGGAGAACGATTTAGGAATAGTATGTATCCGAATACTCCAGGGGGTGGAATATTGCGCCTACATTCCACTTTTCGACATGATATGAAAATCAAAACGTCTGACGAGGGAAGGGTAATGAAAACAGCAGCCGCATTTGCGAAAGGGTTGCTAGAACTTGAAGGGTGAGTTTTATTCATTTCAATATTTGTTGTTTGCTTATCAGTGAGCATCTTTAACTAACTTCATCTCTCCGCCTTGCTGATAGATCGATTCCTCCAATTTTAGTATCTCTTGTTCACAAGGAGAAGGACAGTATGCATATGCTTGATCCTTCTGGTAATAATGAAGTAAAGGTGGAACTAGAGTCTTGCAAACATGAAGTAAATAATCATTTACAGAAAGACTTTGACATCGATAAAGTGCCTCAAGAGGAGCTAGAAGCTGCTGTCGGTCCCGATCAGCTTACTTCTCTTCGAAAGGCACTGGGAGACGTAAAGAATCCTCGAAAGACACTATTTGCTATTCGCGACACAATTGGTGAATTGCTAGATCAACTGGACGAAATGCTTAATGTAATGGCAAGCGACGTAGAAAACACACACGAGGGCGGAGAGGGTCTCGTGGGAGAAGATGATGATGACGAAGCATTATCCGGAATAAAGCTCTATAAGGGAGAAACACTCTTAGAACTAACCGAGCGGTGGAGGCTTCTCCATATCAAGCTCTACGACGAAGACAAGGATGAATTTGATCTCTCCCGCGTCCCAGATGTTCACGATAACGTTCGATTTGATATGCTCCACAATCCTCACTTAGGCCTTACAGCTACACTTGAGAAGCTATACAAGCTAGCTAAGGTAATGGCAGACTGCGTTGTGCCTCAAGAGTACGGAAGGTCAATTGAAGAGAAAAGAAGCATCGGAAATAAGATGTGCCATGCGTTATTGGATAAAATCAAGTATGATTTGATAATAGCCAGAACAGATAATCAGGTTGATATGCGATACATGATCAACATGGACTATTCGGCTGACTTACCAATTAACACTATGGGAAGAAGGATAAGAACCCGTCTCTACTTCACTTCTGAATCTCATTTACATACTCTTCTGAACGTACTTAGATTTCCATCTAAAGCTCCAGGAGCCAAGAAAAGCCCCTTGTCGAGACGCGGAGTCAGCATCATCAGCTCTGCCCCAGAACTCTGCTATCTTACGCAAGTGATAATTCGTCTCTTTGAAAATAAAGCAAAAGATGCTAACGATCCTAAACGTTTCCGCATTGAAATTCTTTTTAGTCCAGGAGCAACCGCAACGCCACTTCATGTGTCCGAAATGAAAAGAGATGAAGACGCGTCTCGTTTCGACACGGAACCTTTG
Organism: Chaetoceros muelleri; assembly: GCA_019693545.1. Lineage (NCBI taxonomy): Eukaryota > Bacillariophyta > Thalassiosirophyceae > Chaetocerotales > Chaetocerotaceae > Chaetoceros > Chaetoceros muelleri. The sequence continues at coordinate 72,075 of JAAMXU010000648.1, read as the reverse complement.
CAATTGATTAGTTCAGATTATCTTACTTGCCAGGAAGTCGAAGATTATTTTAGCCAGTCTATAAGAGAAGGCAAACCACGAGATGATGAAAGCGAAATTATTTCTGCTATCCCTTCCCCTATCCAGTCTGATGCGAAGATTACTGATGAATCGAAGGGAAAACAAAAAGAAAAGAACTCAGAAGCAAAAGAAGATTCCACTCAAATCCAAAAAGACTCTCTTCAAGAAAACGGAGAAGCTAAGATAAACACCAGAACCGTGACTATCGCTGAAAACAAAAATGTTGAATTTGAACCAGAAACGTTTACGCATTCTGATGATACTCCGTGCGAAACGATTCCTTCCGAGAAAGAAATGCATGTCAAGGAAGGTGAGAGCGGGGATGAATCCAGTGCGAAAAGGATCGAAGTTTGGAAATTGCATACAATGACTAAAATTCTATCGAAGCAATTCTTCTGGACTTCAATCGCCACTGTGAGTTTTGTCTTTGGTATTGGTTTCATTATTTTATCAAGGGAGGTCGTAGAGAAAGATTTCAAAACGAAACGTTGGACAAGGCGATGAATAAGTTTGAGAATGAAGATTACTGACTTATTCACGGCAGAGGCTATAGGGAATTTAATTGCTACTGACTGAACTTCAGAACTTTTCGCAATGAGATGCCACATGGAAATGTCAAAAGCATGAAGACATATTGCTTAATTGTCATCAGAATACATCTTTATCTGGTGTTAAAAAACAAAACTTTTCACTTAACATTTTATCAATGAAAAATGTACATCTGAAGCTTTAATTAAAAGTATAAGTCTACGCGGTGAAATGCATAAGTCGAATCAAGGCACTTCCTTTTCCAATCCAAACCAAATTTAGGATTTGACCTATCAAATACTATAGTCACTTCTTTGAAGTGCGTTTTCTCTTTGGTAATCTGATATCGTTGTATCAAAACTTGCTATCTTAGCGTCAAACTCAATGAGCATCATATTAAATTCTTCAGCTGAAATAACTTCTCTCTCTATAAGTGTCTTTGCAACGTGATGTAGCAATGCCATATTCGCTTCCAAAATGTTTTTGGCTCTTTCGTATGACCTGTTAACAAGGCGCTCTACCTCAACGTCAACAGTGTCCAGAATCTTACGACCCCTAATTGATCAAATGTTGAAGTTCAGTCAGACAGGATATTCCCAAAGGAAGAGATGATTTTCATATTCTTACCAGTGTGTCCGTGGAATTCCCAGCATCCTTCCCATAAAAGGTCCTCCACTCTGAGGATTAGATAATGTTACCAGGCCAATTTTTTCAGACATTCCCCATTCCTTATTGCATTTGTTATGAAAAGTAAATAGTGAAAGAATTTATTACATTGTTAGGCTAACAATGTTTAGGGTCAATGAAGGCATGTCCTCTCCTGAACAAATAAAACGTCTTTACAACGTATCATGCCGCTTACCTTTACCATTCTTTTTGCTATGTTCGATACCTGTTGGAAGTCATTCGAAGCCCCTGTTGTTACGTTTTCTTTTCCGAAAATAAGTTCTTCTGCTAGACGCCCCCCTAGCGCTACCGAGAGCTGGGACTCAAGATATTGCCTAGAATAGAGTCCTAATTCAAGACGGCCTTCCTGTGGAGCAAAGAATGTTATACCCCCTGCTCCATTTGACCTGGGAATGATTGAAATTTTTTGAATTTGATCGTAGTCAGGAGTGAGAGCACCGACGATCGCATGGCCAGCTTCATGATATGCGACTATTTCATTGTGACGAAGAGACAAACTAGAAGTTCCTCCCTTTTTTTCAAGACCCACGATAATTCTATCCACTGCACCATCAATCTGCTCCCATCCTATAGTACGCTTGCCAAGTCTTGCGGCAGATATGGCTGCTTCATTCATAAGATTTTCCAGTTGTGCTCCACTGAAACCCGGAGTTCTCCTCGCTATAGCCTCCAAATCAATATCTGGCTCAAGCGGCTTTCCTCTTGAATGTACAGCTAAAATTTTTGTTCTCCCCTCGAAATTGGGAAGGTCCACCGTAATCTTGCGATCAAATCTACCAGGTCTTAAGAGAGCTTGATCCAGAATATCCACTCGGTTGGTAGCTGCCATGGTGATCACTCCCGGATTACCTTCAAATCCATCTAGTTCTACAAGGATTTGATTGACAGTTTGCTCTCGCTCGTCATTTCCTCCAGCGTACCCAGCTCCACGTTGGCGACCTACCGCATCTATCTCATCAATAAAAATTATGCATGGCGCATTCTTCTTGGCCTGAGCAAATATGTCACGGACACGAGAAGCTCCAACCCCAACAAACATTTCAACAAACTCTGATCCACTTATTGAAATAAATGGAACTTCAGCTTCGCCAGCAACTGCTTTGGCCAGAAGAGTTTTTCCTGTCCCCGGTGGTCCATCCAAAATCACTCCACGGGGTATCTTGCAACCATTCTTCGTGTACGATTCAGAGTTTTTCAAGAAATCAACCACTTCTTCCAGTTCAAGCTTGGCCCCATCACACCCAGCCACATCATCAAAACTCACACCAGTATCAGGTATCAGACGTACTTCTGCCTTACTCTTTCCAAACCTCATGGGATCTATAGCACCCCCTAACACATTTCGTCCCCTTCGCCTTGCTAAGAAAAATAGGCCAGCAAAAATGGCCAATGGAAAAATCAACGAAACTAAATTCTCAGTCAAACTAAGCATTCGTTCTTCCGGAAGCACGGTGACATCTACTTTATGATCTGCTAGTTCTGTCAGAAGGTCAGGATCATTCGGTAGAGCATCGAGCTTTATTCTCATACCATTCCTAGAAAATCCAAGAAGCTGATTTCCCGTACTTGAGAAAGTTACCTTTTCAATCTGATTGTTTTGAACCATTTGCAAAAATTTAGAATATCTTAGATCTATAATACCACCACCCCTTGCCGATCTTTGAGAATATCTTGCATTGTTATTTTCCTCTTTTGACGACGATTGTCTTTCAACCACTGCTGGTGGTGACAGATCATCACTTGATATTGTTTGATACATACTAGTCGTCTGGTAGGATCGTCCCTGTTGAAATATCAAACTGCTTTGGATATTAGATCTTGCAGCCCTTATTCCGACAATAAAATCAGTGGTAGTTTTCCCACCGGCAGCAACGTTTTGTCGCGAAGAAGAAGAAGTAGTAGTAGGAACCACATTGGGAAGAACAAATGCCAAAGATTCCATGTTCTTATTTTCCAACAACAAAATGATAAGGCTACTAATGCCAGCCCAAAGCAATGCTGATAGGTGATACTTTGGACACGTGATCATGTTTAATAGAAATAGAATAGATTGGACGATGAATTAAAGCCCAAAGATACTGTAGTTGTATTGTTTGAAAGTGTTTGCGTGTGTTAAATGTTTTTTATTTACGAATTGTGAAAAGAAAAAGAACAATCTTTTCCCCGTGGGTAAAGAAAGAGACTTTGGAGTTCTCATTTTTTGATTTTTGACATGGGGGGAATGAAATTTATTACGTGCAGCAACAACTGCAAGAATAGTAAAGAGTTGCCTTTACTCGTCAGCCTTCTGCAAAAAGGAAACTTTGCATCACTACCTAATTATCTTCCACATTTCAAATCTTCGAAATAGTTTCTAATCTATACAAAGTAGTAAAATGGTCATTAACACCTACTTTACTATCTACAACATCTTTCCTTCTCCTCCAACAACATTCTTCTCCTTTTCATCTCGTAAATAATTCGTAAACTTGTCTTTCCAATCAGGATGCCATCTAGAAAGAGGCGGCCTGTCCTGCGTAATGTCCTGCATGGCCCAAGTCATGCGCAAATTGTCAGTCTCTCTATCCACATCATTGTCTGGGCACACAATGTAGAACTTGTCAGCATCCAATTCTTTCAACATAAAATCAATCACCTGCATGGGCATCCAAGCCCCCGAAGCTGGTTTGCCCTCATGAAAAAATACGGAATCTCGATCAAAAGGTTTTCCATCCAATGAAGCTTGTTGTTTCTTTTCTTTTAAATGAATGCTTGTATTCACCCACCCAGGAATCAATAATGCAGAATAAATCTTACCATCACTCTCGAATCGATCAGTTCGCAACTCATGTTCAAGTCCCTCTGTCCAGGTTTTGAGAGCTGCCTTGGATACATTATAAATAAGATTCCCTGGAGGTGCAGTGATTCCCTGTTTCGATCCAGTATTGACAATCAAACCAATCTCACCCCTTTCCTTCATCAAGGGAAGAAAAGCCTGACAACCATGAATAGGACCAAGAGTATTGACTGAAAATAAATCATGAAACCTTTGCATATCTGCCATGGCTCCACCTCCATGTTGAATGGCCGCGTTGTTCATAAGAAAGTTTACTGATGTAACAGTACCTCCTCCTTCATGTCCTCCGTAATATACCGTCTTTGCCAAGTCTTTCATGTCCTGCTCTTTGGACACATCTGCAAGTACATTCATAATTATTTGATTCTCGGACACAGCAGCCTTTTTAGCTGCATCAAGTGCAAGGGGGAGATCATCCTTGTCAATGTCTACTAAAAAGACATGCATTCCCTTGGAGGCACACATAATGGCAGCTGCTTTTCCGATTCCAGAAGAGGCTCCAGTAATCACTGCTGTTTTTCCAGGTGCAAATATCTCGGATGTTTTCATTGCATATATTGTAGTTTAGTGATGCACTGTAAATTGGTGGCTAATGATCAAGCAAAAGAGTTTAGTAAGATATCTATGAAATGAATGAATGAATGAATTAGTACCGTACACCAATATTGAGATAAAAAGAAGAGTGAAAGAAGATCTTTGTCTTGTTATTGGCACCTTTGACGTACCCAAGTAGCCTCTAACTAAAAAAATTATACAAGGTACTGTAATGTACGCCCAGAAGTTACTACTCTCCCCCCTTCACTCTCTTGGGGGTGGAAATGAGTACAACGATAACATTCACAACCAGAGTACCAAATAATATAATATCATCACACATTAGACACAATTTAAAATATTACAATGAAAGGACCCGTTATAATTTTGAGGATAACCATTGCTGTTCTTTTGCTTGCAATTCATTCTACAGATTGTCTATTATTCCATTGTCCATTTTATCGTTTTTCAATTCAGAAACATACTGGCCGTAGTGACAGTAGTCTTGGTGTGGTAAAAAGTATAAGCAAAACAAGATTCTTGTTTGCAAGGAGGAGGATGTCACATGATTCTGATGATTCTGCAAACATACGCACGCAAGAAGAATCACTAGAAAGTAATCATTGTATTAAATCAAATGCAAGAGAACAATTGATTAAAAATTTTCGAAAGGCTGCTGGGTTGAATCGTGTATATCGCTGTGGAAATACAGACGGTCTCGGTGGAGAAACTGCAACTGCTGCTGCTTCTGGAGTCGTGTCTTTTCTAGAGGGGACTTCTTCCAAGGAGCAACTGCAAGAGACGACCTTGGCATGTCATGAAGAGGATATCAGTGCTTCAATTCTATTGCATCGGGCAGGCTTAATATTGGATCTTCGGTCCGACACAGAAAGGAAAGAGATACTGGCACAGACTTGGATGAGAAAGGCACCAAGAAGTGGTATACAAGCAAAGTATTTCACAAGAAATTCAGACAATGATTTGTATAGTACCAATGATACCCAAACACGATATGTTTATAGAATTGATCTTCTTTCTCCCAAGCGACTTTTTGATTACATGTTCTATAACTGGATCTCGTCTCCATTTCTTAAATTGCAATACATTTTCAATAACATTTTTGATACAACAAAGTTGCACGAGATGAGAATGGACGTCCTCAACGAGAAAGGATTACAAGGTTTATATGAAGCCATGTTGGAAACAAGTGGAAATGAATTTTGTGCTGCTCTCAAGGCTATGACTGTATATCTTGAGAACAATCAATGGAATAAGGAAGACGTGATTGTTGTTCATTGTGTACAGGGAAAGGATAGGACTGGTCTTGTGATTATGCTTTGTCAAGCTATACTGGGTATTCACGATGAAGATATCGTAAAAGATTATCACGAATCAGAAAAAATGTTGGATTCTGTGCCATCCAATAAGACTCAGCAGAATGACGAAAGAAAGGTACAGAAAGGTAAGCTCAACAAGAGCTTCTTCTCTGGTAGTCCAAAAGCCGCAATGGTGTCAACACTGACATTCCTCAGAGAAAAATATGGTTCTATTGATTCTTATCTGGATTTCATTGGGTTTGATGCCTCGTGGAGACAGCGCTTTCGAAATGCCCTGCAAGAAGAAGATCAAGATGATGCATCTGCATCTATGAATAATGATGATATACAATTGCTACCAATACAAATGCGAAGTAAACTGTGATGAAAAGAAGGGTTACATAACAAGAAAACAACAACTAAAAGTTTACATCCATTGTTTGTCTTCATTTGGAAGCTTCATTTCTGAGCAACTTGATCTACAAACTTTTCAAGCGCTGACATTGTTCTTAGGAACCATACATCTTTTCGCGTATACATGTATCTAAGTCATCTCGAATGTATCCTTTCATAGCATTCGATAGCTTGTTTTTGAGGGCCTCGTATTCCTCCAGTGACATTTCGAAAGATCTGATGGCAACAGTGAAGTCAGCTAGTATACATTCGTTGTTCTCCGCATCAATGGTCTCAAAGCATTCTGTTGTGGAAATATAACAAGGGGGATAGATGTATGAGTGAATGATAAGAGAATGTAGATAACGCATCTTTTTCCTTTGAGAAAAGGACATGACACATCAGATGTAATGCACATACACACGCACTCATTTGAAACTTACGATATGGAGTCAAATCAACTGAGATCTGCCACGAGTATGGACACAGGTCATCATTTCTTGAACAGACTTCATCTAGAGATGCAATTTGGTTCATAAAGCCATTTCGAATGCATTCGTTCAATGCGTTTGATAGCGTCATCTGAGTGTTTGGATCTTTTGCCATTTCCATTGAAAAGGTCAACGTAAAAGATTCTCCCCAAGATGGTTGCATACTGGGAATCAAACTTTGTGATGGCAACGATGATGGTTCACCCGATGGAAAAGCACTAGGTTCCTGAGATGAAGTTTGGGTCGGACTTTGACTGGGATTTGATGAGAACTGTGCGGATGGTATGATCGATGGATATTGGGATACAGAGGGCATCATGGATACTGTCCTTGTTGGAACTTGAGACAATGTCGTTGTCGGTAGTTGAGATGGCTTGATGGTTGGACCTTGGGATGGTCTGATGGAAGGAACTCGTGACGGTATTATTGTCGGCACTGTCGTTGGCTGATAAGATGGTTCTGCAGAAGGTAGTATACTCGGCTGCCGTGTTGGCAAAATACTCGGTACGTCGCTCTTCATCAAACTTGGCTCATTCGATGGTAAAACACTCGGCTCAAAACTTGGCGATCTTGACGGCGCTAAGGAAGGTAATTTAGTCGGGCGAAGAGACGGTTCAGTTGACGGCGAAATAGACGGTTCAGTTGACGGCAAACGTGACGGTGTCGCTGAGGGAACAAAAGTCGGTTGCACAGTAGGAATCCTGGTAGGACTTGCAGTCGGTGAAAAGGTCAACAAGGTTTCAAACAAATATAGATTGATCCGGTGACACATTTCTTCGAGTAACGGTGTCCCATATCTTGAAGTAGTCTGCAAAAGGTTGTCAATAGGAACCTCATCAGAAGTGATACAACCCTCTGAATCATAGGTACAAATTGTTTGCCAATAAATATGGACTAGCGCAATATCCAAGTCTTGGAACTCCATGACATTGATAGCATCATTACTATGCGCCTCGATGAAATCTACGAAAGCTTGTCGATTGAAAAATCCATTGTGTGCTTCTGAGGCTTGAATCGCATTTTCCAGACAAACAGCGGGAGCATCCTTCCTCGTCATCAGCAACCTTTTGGCTGTCACACCTCGAATCGAATTAGTAGGGTTGATGGAACCCAATAGGAATGTGAACCAAGCAAATACGATTCTATTCATAGTTAAATGGTAATTAACTTGATTATTTTCTGACTTGAGAATCATTCTGTAGATGCTGAAGTTCCAAGAGATGATTGTTGAGCGAGTAACGTTGTACCAACGGAGTAACATTCTTTACATCAGTACAAGATTAAAGAAGATTCAAAATTCAAATTCCTTCCGAGAAAAGGGGTATTTTACAGGCAAAAGAATTCAAAATTACTTCAATGCATAAGATATAACGGGAATGGATAGGTAACCTTCGCATGAGGGTTAAGTGTCAACGTTTCTTATCACAACTCATTTATTATTTATGTCATTTATTACGGTAATTCCTTTTCAATGGTTGCAAATCAACAATCATGATAGTCATGTTATCTCCGCCAATACCTTGCGTCTCTCGTGGATCAATACTTACTATTTGATCTAGCATTTCGGTACCAATTTCAATCGGTGTCATGTTATCGATACGATCCCGTACATATTTCACAGCCTCTTCGTTTGTGAGACAATCCCAGATTCCCTATTATTGAAAATCGAATCCAAAGTTCCTTATTAGTCTTACTGATCCCTCAAAAATGCCGCATGAACCAAACAGTTTTGTGAAAATTAAAATTCATCAAGAACGTTTTACTTACATCACATGCTAAAATAACGAATTCATCTTTTTCGTTCAAAATAACTGATTTAATGTCTGGCTCCGCGGTAATCATTTGATCTGCAGGCCCAATATTGGGAACTTGCTTGTACTTTAGATCACCAATCGACCTTGATAAATTTAAGTTCCCGTTTACCCTCCCAAATTGATTCACAAATCCTCCTGCCTTTTTGATTCTTTCCATTTCAGTGTCGTCCATTGGCTTATGATCAAATGACATTGCTTCCGCAACTCCATTTTCTCTACACAGGACCACTCGCGAATCTCCGGCATTTGCAACTGTTAGAGTATTTCCAACAATCACGGCACAGACTGCAGTGCATCCTGCATGAATCGGATGATCCGATAAATTGCACATCTACACAAAATTATACTCCATGAGTCATACCACATTTTGAAAACGAACTCATATTACAAGATGAGAATGTTCAAAAAACTACCACTTACCGGCCGTCCATTGACAATTTTTGTTGGCGTTACAACCTGTTCGTCCTCTTCTCCATTGGAATTTTCCTCGTTGGATTTCTGGGCACTATTCGTTATGCCTTCCAACCTCTTTTTCGCTTGAACATTATTAAGCAATTTCCTAAACAGAATCATTGGATTTTTGGAAGAATCATCTGCCTGTTCATTGCTGTCGTCATCGTCATCGTCTTCATCATCGTCTAAATGTTCGTCGTCTACTTCTCCTACTACTGCATCGCTATCCTCATCCTCATCTTCATCATTGGCAGGATTGTTACTCTCATTAGGGTCACTTTCATTGGCATTATTTGCTTCTATTAAACTATCCACACATCTTCTTTCTCTAGGACCTGGCTTTTTCGTCTCTAGGCGATTGATTTCACTTCTGTATCCATGTACGTTGCACACATTTCAACATTCCCATGACAACTCATTCATGAGCACAATATTTTATTTTGATACAAGACAGCAAGCGAACGAACAAAAAAAATTAAAACACTCACCTCCTTTCTGGACAATCAATTAAACGATCCAATGAATGAAACGCTCCAACCAATGCTTTACCAACATCTACATTTTCATCTGTCCAATATTTTTCATGAGTCAACACGTCCACCAAATAAAGCTGACAAAATCTTGCAACCTCTGCACCGCCATGACCATCAAAGACAGCAAAAACTTTGGCATGACCTGTAGCATTTTTTGCAAAAGGAGGTGGTGAAATATCAGTTTGTGCGACATGAGCGTCCTCCATGGTCTTTCGCCAACCCTGCATATCAACCACTCCCCATGCCACAGGGACGGCGCAATCTAAGTCTTCGCCCTCGTCTGTTTCTTTATCCAACACGGGAGTTGAAAGATAAGTGCCCATGTCCTATATATTTCAATTCAGATGATGATTAAGTCTGTAATATATCTATAATATCAACAATTGTGAATATTCAGTCACTATCACCCCAACAATAAAATAAAGTGAAAATTCAACAGAATTTAAAATGATGTTTCATTTTACCATTTGATGCACAGGCACAGAAACACAAGATAAAAAAAGATGAAAAAAAGTGAGTTTTTAATGAAAATTATGAATGCAAACAGGTTTACGCTTGACAACAAGGCCAGATAGTACAGTAGTAAGTAACGGTTCTTCAGTGGCGACTGGCGACCCAATAGTGCTGTAACGCACATACTGCCGTTGGCTAGATGCAGTACAGTACTACACAAAATGTTTGTGAATCTCATCCCTTTTTACCGCAGTAAAATTTGACAATAGTGCTTGATACAACACAATATGCACTGTATGCGAGAAAGAAGGAATGAAAGGTAAAGGAATTGGCCCGTTCATTCATTCAGTCGATCGATCGATAGTTCCATAACATACCTCCTTTTGGTTTTCAAATGCTCTCTTTCTTTGTGGCGGCGGCTAAAAAAACTAACAACTCCTACACTACTGTCGTTTTGTTGATAAACGTATCCTCTACGTAGCATTGTAACGTCGTATTAACCCTACCTCTGTACCCGCCAGTGTATAATAAGTACCTATGAGAGAGAAAACGTGTCAAGTGCACGGTGCGTGAAAAGTAGTTAGTGCGCACAGTACCACTACGCGCCATAAAAATCAAAGTGAAGAAACAGGTAAATAATAGGAGTAATAAATAATCTTTTCCATTTCTTTATTTCTCTCTCAAAAAGAGTATGGGCATACGTAATATTTATTCATTAAGCTCCCTCTATTTGAGAAAAATAGAACAACAATCACCTTCTTTCTCTACCATTATGCACTGATTCCAAGATCAAATCATGGAGCAAGTCTCTTTGGATCACGAGGGAACCAGGCAGACTTCCGAATATTTGGAAGACCAAGAAAGAGCATTACTACACGCTCAAGTCCAATCCCACCTCCTCCATGAGGGAGAGCTCCATAACGAAAAGAATTAATGTAAGATTGAATATCATCCAAAGGAATTCCCCACGCCTTTGCTCGTTCCTCCAAGAGTTCTGGTACATGAATACGCTGAGCACCTGACAGAATCTCTTGTCCTCGAATGAAAAAGTCAAAACTGTTGGATAATTTTGGATTCTATTTTGGAATGAAAGTAGTAAAATATTACATGAGTATTGTATGTAAAAGATGAATTTCAAACCGATCCATTCATCCATCCATCCATCTATCTATAGATCAATCTATCCAGTTCGCATTGTCATCAATCACTTACCTCAGGGCAGGGCATGGTATAGAATGGCCTCACAGAAAGAGGATACTTGTCCATGAAGAAGAAATCCGTACCATACTTTTCCTTGACAATGTCACCAAGTTTCTTTTCATTTTCAGTACTCAAGTCTTCATAGTCATCTTGGTCCACTCCAGCTTCACGGAGAAGCTTACACCCTTCTGCATAAGTTATCTTCAAGGTAGGTTTCAAGTACTTGAGATCTTCAAAAGGATGCTGTTCTCTTACCCTTTCGATTTCAGTCTTGCAACGGTCATTCAATCCATCAAAGATGGCAATGAACAAATCACTAAAGACATCCAAAATCTCATCATAATGTTCATTAATGGCCATTTCCATATCAAATCCAGTAAATTCACACAAGTGACGTCTGGTATTGGAATTCTCGGCACGAAACACTGGTCCAGTTTCAAAAACTCTCTCAAATCCAGAACATGCTGCCGTCATTTGTTTGTGTAGCTGAGGAGACATGGCAAGACAAGCTTTTTGTCCAAAATAATCAAGCGTAAATACCTCCGATCCTCCTTCCGAAGCACCTCCAATAATTTTAGGTGTATGAATCTCCACAAATCCCTTATTCATGAGATTTTCACGAAACAAGTGTCCCACCATGGACTCAATACGGAAAATAGCTTGATTGGCAGGAGTACGCAAATCAATCCATCTATTATCAAGTCTCACTTCTTGTCCAACTCGCACCAATCCATCCTCCGATTCCTTCTCTTTCCCAGTATAGGCTCCAACATCTGTTTCCTTTCCACAGTCAGGACGACAGGCATCTTCCATCAAGAAAGGCATGGGAACCGATGTCTTACTGACACAATGAAATTGACTAATTGCAATTTCCACCATTTTTTGAGTAGCACTTTCAATCGGTTGATCGGGTACGGATAAGATTCCCACAACATCCACCACAGATTCAGAAGGCAATCCACCAATATATTTGACCATGGCATTGGGGATATCTTTAGACTCAAAACAAACTGCCTGCACGGAAAACATTCCCGATCTCAAGAGAACAAAAGCTCCCTTTCCCACAAGACGAGTCGTTTGTAAATATCCCCTCACACGTACCTCCTCCCCAGCAAGAACAGGCTTCAAATCACCAATGTTTGTCCAATGCTTTTCTGTAATAGTACCACTCTGTACAATGGGTGCATCACCAAAATTATCCTTACAAACTCCTGCAAGACGAGCCACCTTTTCTCTCTCACGTTGTTCACGTTCGGCACGTTGACGTGCCTTTTTGGCTTCCTTTTCAGCCTTGGCTTTGGCCTTGGCTTCATTTTTTGCTTTGTTCTTTTCCGAAGATTCCTGTGGTGCGACGGATGATTTGGATGCTTGGGAGGATTTCTTCTTGGAATCACTTTTGGGTGGTCCATAATCCTCTCCAGTGATTTCTTTATACTGAGCCTACAGTACGACAGATGCGTAGAGGGAGGGCATCATCAAGAGAGGAGAATCATTGTTTAGAATCATCACGGGCTGACAATTAATATGTCATGTGCGAAAAAAAGAAGATAGATAGACCACACTGTTCACCAGCATCACCCTTTCTATACATTATACACAACCTACATACATACCTTGAGCTGCAGCATCTCATCCAAGGCAGGTTTCCATTCTTCCAAGGGTTTCTTTTCAGCCTTGGCAGCCGAAATAGTGGCTCCAAGTTCCTGAATCTTTTTGGATATCTCTTGTGCTTCGCTGTTCATTCTTCTTCTTGATGATTGATTTGAATTGAGTGAGAAAAGCAAAGAGGCGCGGAGGTTGTTTGTTAGTTTTTGTTTGTTTGTTTTCTCTCTACTCCATTACTCCAAAATAGACTGTAGAAAATACGAAAATACAATACTGCATAGCTACTACACGCTACACGTACATACTGTGGTACTCTTCTTCCTTCCTCGGTTCCTTTTTATTGTTGGCCTCACATGTGTTTGGTGTACAGTTTGGTGTACTGTTATGTTTGGTGTACAGTACAGTTTTAGGCTTACAGTCTCTGTAGAGAGAAGAGTAAGCGTACATCGCAGTATCAGCAGTTTGTATGAGCACATGCACACGTGCATAGTAATTCCATAGATTACTACGTACACTAGGGCTACTACGTAATACCCTACAACCCTACGTATCCCTCTCTACTGTAGAGCTCTAGAGGGGAGACGGCGGTACGTACAAGATTACCGTACCGTACCGTACCGTCCCTCTAGATTACAAACAAACAGGCGATTATTAAAACACAACAATACAAAAAGAGATCAGATAAATCAATCCATCATCTATATACTCATCAACATTAACCAACCAAGAAATAAAAATACAAAAACACTTTATTCATTCATCCATTCATTCACTCACTACAGTACAATATGCCTGGACCTACAATTCTAGCACGGATACAACACACTCTTGGCCGAGCCTTTCGAGAAACAGGTCAAGCCGTGGACCGTGTGGCCCTTCGCGCCAAAACACAGGCCCAAACCAACATGCTAGAGGGGGGAGATCCAGCTTACATATTCAATGACCACCTATCTCGACACCGAACTCAAATGCCTCTGCTCAAAAGAGGTACGCCAAAAGTCAGTCCAGAGATTGCCTATTTGGCACCCTGTGCAAGTTTGATTGGGACGGTTCATATTGGTGCGAAAAGTTCCGTGTTTTACGGTGCGATATTAAGGGCTGATGCTTGTAATATGGGATGTGGGAGGAGCCAAGAAGAGTTGGAGCGTTGGAAAGGCCTTTCGAAACAAGATCGATTGATGGAGGATTCAAAGGAGACTGGTGATATTGTAGTAGTAGATAAATCGACAGGTGCGGTCGCTGGAGGGATCTTTATTGGTGAAAATACAAATATACAAGATGGATGTATCATTACATCGAAAGCTGATCATACCATGATTGGCAATGGTGTCACTGTGGGACATTGTGCTCAAATTCATTCTGCTACAGTTGAGGATCATGCTTTAATAGGAATGGGAGCTATTCTGAATCCTGGGAGTAAGGTAGAGACTCTTTCTTTTGTGGCAGCTGGAGCTGTAGTGGGTGCCAATCAAGTGGTGAAATCTGGTGAATTATGGGTAGGCAATCCAGCCCGAAAATTACGAGAATTGACTCATGGTGAAAAGCAGCAACTCTTTTATCAAGCAGAGGAATATATTAAAGTTGCATCTGCACAGAGTAATGTGATGCAACTCGGTGCTGCTGTTAGTGCTGGTGGTGATAGTAGTGTAGGTGTAGGAGTTGGTGATGATGAATGGACAAGGAGTAGTAACAAGGAGGATGAAAAAGATCCTGTTGCAATGACCGCCACTGTGGACAAGACACAATAATTAAAAAAGGAATACCATACTCAACCTCTAAATGTAGCATGTTTCCCTTGTTTTTAGACAGACACAACCTATAGGCTCTATAAAGTACCATGCCCTACCATCCAAAGCTACTCTCTCTCTCTACCTCCACCAACTAACAAGGAAGAATATATTCTCCTTCTTGAAACATTTTTCGCAAAGGTGCACCTTGTGCCACTCGTTCGATTGTCTCATGTACAATAGCATTTATTTCTGCCTGAACTTGGTCAATCGACTGAGCTGCATCAATGACATGCCATGGAACTGTCTGTTCCTTTTCATCCATGGCTTGCAATTCTGCAAATCGTTGTCTTACTCTTATTTGCAAGTCACGTTTTTCATATCTTTCTCCTCCATAACTATAATACGTATATATTGTGAAGGAATATAATCGAGAAAATGTTGGTTGGAATTGTGCAAAAATGATTTTTCAAATATTTTCCAAAAAAAAAAATCTTACCCTCCTCGAGTCTCTGAAACTTCCGGACTTAAATCTAAAAATATCACAGCATCCGGTGCTGGTAATCCCACATCTGGAGCCTTGCACCAATCAATCGACAAATCTTCTGATAACGAATTTGAATGACGGTCTTGTGCAGTTTTGGCGGATGAAAATGCAACTCCTGAATAAGCATACCGATCACAAACTACCGTCGTGCCATTGGCCAGTTCCCTTGTCAACTTGGAAGATGCTTCCCATCGATTGGCACTGAATAATAAATGAACGGCACGATCATCCAAATCTTGTCCACTGGTGGTTAGGTAACCATTGATGAGTTGTCCAATGCTGGTCGTACGATCGGGGAATCTCATGGCAACTGCCGCGATCGAGAGGGAGAGGAGGTGTTTGAGAAGGAGTGAGCATTGGGTTGTTTTTCCGCATCTGTCCACACCTTCCAAGAGTATAAAGGCACCTCGCCTTTTGGTGGTGGTTGTGGATGTGGTAATTTTGCTGGGAGTACCGCTATTGATTATCATTTTGGTTTGTTTGTTTCTTTGTACATAAGTAGTACAGTACGTTACATTTTGCAGTCTTCTGATGAGGAAGATGGATGGATCCTCTGTACTCTGTACGGTATGCTGTGTTGAATAGAAGACGCCCCTCTGCTGATGAAGAAGCATTGGATTGTACTGTACACTTTTTACGCAACACTAATTAGTACCTACTGTACCCGTCGTAAGAAGAGACATGGTACATGTGCATGTACTAATAAATAACTGTGCATGACAAGACACCCCTCTTCCACTTAAAGCTCCTGGACTTATTGAGCCGTTTCACAGGACCGGTGTTTGATCCGTTGAAAATTAGAGAAAATTAGACACTTATACAAATCTAAATGACCTCATAGGCAACTAAAAAGATGCTCTGCGATCGCTCTCATCTTCACGCATTCTTCCCCTTGTGCTCCCTTTACTTTTTACTGTACACAATTGAAGAATTTTGGCAACTTTATTGCCATCCAACTCTACTAGAGAGTACTACTGTACACTACTGCCATCATCTATCCAGACTTGTCCTTTCATTAATTCGCACTTTCTGATTTTTGATGGACCCCAGTGATTTTGATGTTTTAGTATTACTAATACTAAAAATTACCTACCTTGGATGAATTGTTCTTCTTTTCAAGGCAGACATCAAACATCTTTGTGTCATTCAAGGATCAGAGAAAGTAGAGAGTGAGCACTCGCCGTACTAAAATCATTTTGTCACTCACATTCTGTTTTTATCTTAGTACGGTACACTTTTTGAAAGCTCAACCAAGAATCTTTGAGGAAGCAACCGCCAAAAGTAGCTCCTGGAGGATTATCAACATCTAGAACAGGCGAACCTCTGACTACTACTGCTAACGTTTCTTTGCATCTGGAATAACTGTTCCTTGTTCTTAAACCGAATGCGGTGAAGAATAAACAGTTTTTATTTACTATCCACTACTACTACTAGTACAACTGTACTAAAGAAGTTTGTTGTCTTCTTTCTTTCAACACCAGTAGCAGCCAGCACCTCGGTATCACAACAATCAGAAATATCATGAGTACTAACTACATCAGTGGACACCATCGAGCAGAACCACCAGAAATGATGGATAGCAGCGTACCTTCGTTAAAAAGTGGGTTAACGTGGGGAACCGCGGATGACACCGTTTTAATAAATAACAAACAAATGCGCGACCACGTCTCCTCCTCGTACCATGATGAGGCTGGTCGTGGTGCTGGTTCTCCCGGCGGCCATGCTGTTGCATCATCTCATGATCATTACAACCACCAGTATGCTGGTGGTAGTAATAGAAAAGTCGATGTTACTACTAGTACTAGTACTACTACTACTAGTAATGACCGTTTTCTTCTAGGTGACAAACAAGTGCATTTAGCAGAACAAGGTAAAAACTCTTTGTCCTCCAAGAAGAACAGTAACAAGAATGATAGTTCATCCAAGTATGCTACTACTACTACTACTAGTAGTAATGCTGCTGTGACGAAATCAAAGATGAATCGGTCCATATCTCATGGGAGTCAGACCAGCAATGCTGGTAATAATTCGAATCAAATAGAAATGAGTAATAACGATGGGAGTATATACTCTCTTTTTAATTATATTTTTTGTCTGGATGGGAACCAAGGTGCGGTAATCGAGGAAAACAGTGGAAAAATCACGAGTTCGAAAATGTCTCGTAGTAATAATACCCGGAGTCCTAGTAAAAGACCAACGATGAATAAACATGCTGACAAATCGGATGCTCATCTACTGGAAATGGCACTGCAGGAATCGAAAAATAAAGGAACACCGCGAAGAAGGCATAAAAAGTACGATTCTTCTCTCTATGTTGCTCCATCGGATAAACTTGGAAGTCTTGATATTGTGATGGAACTTCAACAGCAAGAAAAACAAAGTGCTATCCGAAGCAACAACAACAACAACAACAACGCTAGTGGTGGTAAAAGTCCAACTAGATCCCCAAGGAAAATTAGAGAAACACGGGTTTCAAAGAATGATAATCACACGACACTTGCCGCCATGGATGAACAGTCCGTTGTTACCGATATTTTCGACTTTGATGATCTTAGAGGTGGTAGTGGTACAGACGTCGGTGTCAATCCATCTTCTAAAGCAGCTTCAACAAAAGGGCTTTGGATCCAAGGTTCAGCCATTGGAACGTTTCAAAATATCGCAACTGAAGCAAACGCAATCCATCCAGAAGTCGCAAATACTTATTTGGGTTATAGATGCGATAAGAAGAGTGTTTCTTTGGTAATAAATCGAGTTTCATGTTCTGTGCCGCTTTATCATCACAAGTCATGTATGGAGAGGGAGAGTAATGAGATGAATACTAGCATTTCAAGTTCCCACAGTGGCAGCACAGACAATGAAGAAACAAAAATACCAGTTCCGACCAAAATAAAAAACGTTTGGTGAGTGCATCTATTCATTTGTCTCTGTAATTTTTTTCCATTGTCACTCATAATGTCCCGTGTTATTCTGCCACCTTTTGATGATGGAATTGTCAGTTCTGAACCTATTTCAAAACTTTTTGATGTGCGAGGGCCTACTTATCCAATGGATGGGAAGAAAATACCTTCAGATGAAAGCATATTCGCTCTGTTGGGTGTGGATAATATTGTGAAGAAGAAAGACGATGCGAGCTATAGGGAACGAGATGTCTGCCAATCATCCGACTGCTACCTAAGTAGACTAAGGGCTGCAAGTAAGCGATTGGGATTGATTGCACCATTCTTATTGGTTGTGAATTTTGTAGTTCCTTGGGGCAACATGATTGGTTATTTCTATAGACCCGATGGTGAACATGGTAGACCCTACAATTCATCCAGAAAGGATGTAACATCCGAGAAGCTCTGGGATAAATTCATTGTCGGTGATACCACATACCGTAACAGTGTCCTGAAATTCATCCCCCGTGTCGTGGAAGGACCATGGGCATTGAAAAAGTTGGTGGGTACTCAACCGGCCATGATTGGCCAGAAGATCCCAACTTCCTACTTTGGCTCACTGGATGAAGGTTATTTGGAAATTTGCATCGATGTCACGAAAGGAGGAAAGATGGCAAATAACATTTGCAATGCTGTAGCATCCAAATCGTCCCTCGTCTCAATCGATTTAGCCTTTTTGTTACAAGGTGACTCCCCACAAAAGTTACCGGAACAGTTGCTCTTTGTTATGCGGTTGCATCACGTGCGCCTGAAGAAGAAGAGTAGTTAGTCGTTGTCGATCCTACACACTTTGAAACTAGTTTTGGATGGATACCAATATTTTTTGGTCTGATGTAATTCACTTCATCACGTTTTGACTCAATGAAGACTGTAAACTTACAAACTACCCATTATCATTTTTCATTCAATTCGCCATTTTATGCTTGGTTGTTTTTATAATTTACTTCTTCATCTACAAATAAATGTATACTCCTCACGTTGTCATGTCAATGATAATCTTAGCTCTCATAAACCCATGCATCGACAGTCTTGGACCAGTCATTGACTCCCTCAGGAAACCACATATTCAATTCATGCTCTGCAGCCTCTGGAGAATCACTTCCATGACAAATGTTACGGCCAAGGTCAATGCTGAAGTCTCCACGAATAGATCCTGGCTTGGACGCAAGAGGCTGGGTCTCTCCCAACATCTGACGTCCCTGTCGAATGATATCTTTCCCCTCCCAGCACATGCACACAATGGGCCCAGAGGAAAAGAAATTGCAAAGTCCAGCATAAAAAGGCTTCTTGGAAAGATCGGCATAGTGAGCCTCTGCCATTTCCTTGGTGGGCCAAACCATCTTGAGTCCCACAAGTTTGTATCCACGCTTCTCAAAGCGAGCAATGATATCTCCAACAATGCCGCGCTGTACTCCATCGGGCTTGACAGCAAGAAAGGTTCTTTCCTGGCTGGTTCCAGGAATTCCATGGACGGGAAGAGCATCACACTGAGCAGTAGTAGTACTAATACCATTTTGATGATTCACAACGACAGCTGTTGTTCCGAGGGCAGCAGAAGCAAGTGCAAATGTAACCCTTGCACTGAGAGGATTCGCAGCTACACGTGCAGTAGACGTCTGAGTATTGAGACAATCATGTATTACGATAAGCGAACAGTGCGGTGAGTGAGCAATGAATTGTGTAAGGTACACAAGTTGTTTGAAGGAAAGTTATAATCAAGGATACAATACAATACAATACAAATGCATGAAAGAAAACTAAAGAGGATCAAACGTCATCATCATCATCATTCCTAGCAAGATATAGAAACCGCCTATTGCATAGTAGTAAACAGGATCTCTTGTCTCTTTTTTTCATAAATTAGAGGAGAACACAGATATACTGTAACAGCAATTCTTTTCTACTCCGACGACGACCCCGGACGATGTATAGAAACTTACTGAAATGGAACGAGCCCTGTTGGCTCCACGTGAGCGAGCGACAGTAGCAAGAGAACGAACAGAGCGGGAGAACATTTTTCAAACTGGTTGGACTTGTGGATCGAAAGAGAGAGAGAGGAGAAATGAATGCCAAACTATTTAGTTTCAATTTATGATGAGAAAAGACGACAAATCTTTTGTGCTTTTTTTTTTTCATTCAAAGATTCTTCTTGATCTCTCTCCACCACTGTTGTTATTTTTATTTATTTAGCGATCTTTTGTGTGTGTGTGGCCGATAAAGCTCGTATTGCGCGCCAACGTACGTCAGCAGACATTTCGCGGGCAAAACATCTGTTGCTCTCCTCTCAGTCTTCTCCTCTCTATCCTCTATCCGATCCTGTCCTCAAACTTTTTTCTTCACAAAATTGGACTCGCTTGGGAGGCGCTAGCTCTCTCTAGCTAGAGGCGGCGCATACTAAATACTTCCAACAACTACAGTACACCTCATGATCACCACCAGTTCATCCCATCCATTAATATTCATTATACATCAAATCATATCATATCACATCATATCACACAGGGTTTCGAATTCCAATCAAATATAGTTGGATATGCTATCGGCTAGCTATATAGATATTTCTTATTTCCCTTGAAACACTTGGATACTTTGCTTTTTGAATGGTCTCAGGTGCTTTTTCTCACACTCTGATTGTAAAATGAATGATTTGCTGGTAACAACATCTTACCTGATCATCAGCAGTGTACTTTGCAGTCTCATGGTTCAGACTTCTTTTGCTTTCTTCTTCATTCATGATTCTCATCTTTCAATCCAACCACTACGAAATATTCACTCTTTTTCTAAATTGTTTGCTGCAAAAGAAAACCATCCTACATATTATGAAAAGGCACCTAAATTTCTGGGTCCACTAGTTCTTTCGCGGAAGGATTCGACATCGGACAATCGAGTCAGAATAAGACAATATTATATGGACAAACAGAATGGTTTCGAATTACCCAAAGAGCCACCAAATGCACTTGCTCTTACTTCATCAACTGATTTGATTCTTAAAACGATTGTCGATCATTTTGCTTTCCGAGATGCACCCGTGGACGTGAAAGAAGTGGCCGAGAGTATAGAATTTTTCCTGAGAACTCGAAAACGGCTCATGGGAGCAGCTAAGAAACGACATGCAAAATATATACGACTATTATCTGTATCGCATCATCAGGATGGAAATAACGACTGGAATGTTCCAAGTAGTTACAACGTGATGATGAATATTGCACTTTATGACATGTGTGCAGGTCATGGTTTGACAGGAATGCTATTTGCAGCATGCAATCCACCCACAAAGGATAAAATCGTAAAGTGTCACCTTGTGGATGTGGTTCAGCCAGCGTCTCACGCAGTATTGAAAGGATTGATTTCAGAGATATGCCCGTGGATTGACGAAGCACATGAAACTGTTCTATATCACAACAGTACCTTGGAATCATTTTCCAAGGATTTGTTCCTGAAAAAGTCATCAAATTTGACTGATATAAGCAGTCATGCGAATGATGCTGAATGTTCTATTTTGATTGCTATACATGCATGTGGTTCTTTGACAGATCAGGCGCTTGAAAAAGCAGTTGCATTGGACTGTTGTTCCATCGCAGCTATGCCATGTTGTTATACAGGTGCGGACAAGGGCGTCCCTTATGGTTTCAAACGAGCATTTGGTACAGCATGGGCTGCCGATATTCGGCGAACTTACTTTTTGGATTCTCATGGTTTTCATACGGATTATTCCAGTATTCCACAAGAAATAACTCCACTGAATCGTATCATTGTAGCAGAAGATAGAAGTTAGGTTAGGTTAGGTTAGGTAGGTAGTGAGTTATGGGTTGAATGGGCATTGTCAGATGGTTCCTTTTGGGTAATTGCTGCATGTGAATATGAATAACAAGTAATGAATAAGACATGGACAGTGTGATAAGGGAGTTCTTGGGTGTGAGTAATTAAAGCCTGACTATAGCACAATCTATATTTTATTCAGAGAGAGAATGAATAGCCGGAAGAAGAAGGCGTAGGATGATATTTTATTGCTTCCATCGATTAATGACTTGGTCAAAATCCGTCACTTCGAGTACAATCTTTGAAACATCCATAGAATCGTCCACCTTGCCAATTGCATTCAAGC
Source organism: Chaetoceros muelleri (assembly GCA_019693545.1). NCBI lineage: Eukaryota > Bacillariophyta > Thalassiosirophyceae > Chaetocerotales > Chaetocerotaceae > Chaetoceros > Chaetoceros muelleri. The sequence goes on along the minus strand of JAAMXU010000648.1, from coordinate 49,857 downwards.
ATGCTTCAGAGCACAAACCCTTTACGTCAGCTGCACAGGCGTTGAGTTCGTTTAATAATTCAGCAATGTCATGCACATGTACTTTAGAATCCATAGGGACCTTTTCTAGAAACATTTGAAGCATTTCCGTAATATCATCAGTGGAAGGTAGGTCCAGCAGAAGATGTTCCTCAAAACGTCCGGGGCGCAAGAGGGCTGCATCTATCGCTTGCATCCTGTTAGTAGTGCCAACAATCAAAATCCCGCTCAAAGTGTTGGTACCGCTGATACCATCAATTTCATTTAATAATGTCGATAGCAATCTCGCATAAACATCATTCGAATCTCCATCGCTTTCACGGTTAGCTGCAATGGCATCAAGATCATCAAAAAAAAGAGCACAGGGTGCAGCTGATCTAGCCCTGGCAAATAGTGCCCGAATGGCGGCCTCGGATCCACCAAGCCACTGGTCCAGAATATCCGTCGCTCGAACCTTTGTAGTCATGAGAGTGGGATTCAGTGAAGAAGGAGAAGCCTAATCGTGAAAGCAAACGAACGCACTTACTCTTATTACATTTAACCCCAAGGAACCAGCCAAACATTCTGCTGCAAAAGTTTTTCCGGTTCCAGATGGGCCATGAAACAGCACGCCCGTAGGCGGTGGGACATCCCTTTCAAGATCTGTCATTGTTCTATTCAAAGTGCCATTCAAAAATGCCTGCTGTCGTTTCCAAGGCCAAATGATGGTGCGATAAATTTTTGCCTTGAGCTCGTTATATCCGGCAAACTTCTTATCCCACATTCTAAAGAAGGAATCACGGGGACTTTCTTGTGTGCATTCCATAAAGCCATCATCAATATTCCTTGCCAGAGTCACATCAAGATTTGAAAGTTGCGAAGGAACACAATCCCTGGCAGCTTCTCTAATGTCACTCCACTGAATTTTCGCAACATTCATCTTATTGGTGGTGACGCGAGCCTTTGATTTTGTAACAGCATAAACACACATTCTTTTCAAATCTGCTGCTACACAACCAGACGTGTTACGAGCAATGATGGTCGACCATGTCTCACACAATGTTTGTTTTGAAGTCGCATCATTACAGTCAATGGGCAAAGTTTGAAACATATTCTTCAATATTTCAATCCTTTGCGATTCTGTCGGAGGTGACATTGTTATGAATTTTTCAAATCTCCCCATCTTGGCCAAATCTGAAGATTGTCTCATGGCATCACGAGAACTCAATCCCAGAATAAATGGCATTGGTCCATGTCCATTGTTTTTCTTAATTATTTCATCCATGACACCTAATACAGCATGGCGAGCAATACCTTTTTCACCATCATACAGAAAATCATCATTATCATCACCATCATTACTGTCAAATATCGCATCCAAATCATCAATGACAAGGATCAAACGACCACTGGATTTGCACCGAAACACATGCTTGAAAATGAATTTCTTCAAGTGTTCCAAATCCATCCAGGAAGAAGCCTCCAGCAAAATATCCATACAAGAAACAACCATGACGGTATGCCCAACTCCTGGTAATCCATTTGACATGAGAAGATTGCTCACTGCCATAGCCTACAAAAAATAATACATTGCATTGACCATGTTTCTCTCATGAGTATAAAACCAACGATAGCATCCTTCCATGTAATATATATATATATATATATACACACACACTACACACACACATGTACTGTACTTACCAACCTTGTCTTTCCCACTCCAGCACATCCGACAATGGCAACCCCCGTGGGTGATCCACCTCGAATGGATATATTGGCCAGTGTCACAATCTCATCCACCAATGATTCATACCCTGGACATGTTGTAATGATATTCTGTTGAATCACATTGCTCTGATTGATGATTGCACTAGTCTTATTTTCCTCACCACCGTCCTTCTCTGATGGCATCATGACATGAATATGTACACTGCAATGTTCATTACCACCACCACCACTATTACAAGACCCCAATAGGTAGTATTGATCCTGATTCATGCAATGTAGGAGTATTGGATGACCCCCATCCTTGGATATGGAAGAAACCGTCAAATCACAGACACGAAAGATTGCTATAAATTCATCATCATTACCATCATCATCATTACCATCATGATTGTCATTCCAAAAACAAGAAGAAGAAGAAGACGATGATGATGATGCATCTGAGTCATGATCCCAATCCTTTCCATCCATGGATGATCCCATGGGCATCATGTTGATTGCTAGAAAACATCCCTTTTTCATCGTCCGATGTTCCAAAGACTTTTTCAGCAGTGACAATATTTTGTCTTGACGTCGTCTCTTGATGCCTTGTAGTAGATGTTTGTCATCATGGTCATCAACACCACCATTCTCAATATCACGACGACACTCTTGAAATAAACAAGGCATGATTTCAGTATCGTAATTCTCCCTTGTAGAACAAATATATTGCAATGAAACATGTATTTGACACTGGCCAACATCATGATTTGTATTCAACAACAAATCTTGTACATTGCAAATTTTTCCAGCATCAATCTTGTCCACATGAAAATATCTTTGATCCATGATTGCCCCATGATGATGATCATTGTTGTAGTCATTGTCGTAGTAGTCATCGTCACCATCATCATAATTAGGATTTGCTACTTGTACAAATACGTCATCCCCACAATAGTGTTCATTATATTTTGACGACATTGCTACTGCTGCACACAATAGAAATTCTTCTAGAAAGGGATGCATTCTGGCTCTTGAACAGCACATTGTTTCTACTCGATCCGACGACGACAATAATAAAGAAGGTAGCAGTGATGGTTCATAATCTGAATTCAAGCAAGAAGGGAATGCTTCAAGAATCATCATGACGCATGTCCTATCCTCCTCCTTGTCATCGCCAGTAGTAGTAGCAGCAGCAGCACCACCACCACCACCACCACCACCACCTGTACCATGAATACTATCATTCCCCTGCTGTTCTTTTATCTTACAACCACAACCACAGCAACAACCACAGCATGCGGAAATCAAAACTTCTTCCCTTGGACAAATAATGGCCTTTGAGTTTAGAAAGTTAGGATGGAGTTGTATCGATGATGTCCATGGTGATCCCGACATGATTATAAGTTGGTAATGTAATGCAATGCAATAATTTTATATGCATTTATGTTTCTTTTTCCTTCCTGTGTTGTCTGTAATAATAAAATATATACTATTGTATAAAATATATGCAATAATGTATTCAAAGTTAATCTCTATGGATGGTTTTGAAGCTGCTATTCGTGTATGCATGGCTCGGTACGAGTAGTGAGTGCAACCGACCCGCCAAAAAATTACAGTGGATGACTTCCTGCCTACTACCTGCCTGCCTGCCACCTACCCGGGCACTGCATACTGCATCCTTTTGATGTTCTCTTCTCTCATCGTCATTCGAGTCGAGTAACATACTCAGTTCGTTAGTTCGTTTGTTGGTTTTTAGTTACTACGGTGTAGTTTGTTCGTTGGTTGGTTGGTTGGATAGATACATAGTTCGGGTTAGTTAGTTTTAGGTTTGTTAATTAGTTAGTAGCATCACCAATCGCCATGAAGAAGAAGAAAAATAAATCATCCTTGTCAAGAAAGAATTCTGCTTCTTCTGCTGCTTCTTGTGCTTCTGCTCCTCCTGATTCTTCTTCTTCTTCTTGTGATAAAACAGCAAGAGATCATGGCATCCATCATACTCAACAACAAGACAAAGCATTTGTGGACTCATCCAATCATAGTAAGAATGGTACAAGACAAAGAACAAACACAGCAACAGCAACAGGAACAGCAATAGGAACAGCTGGAGCAGAAGGGCACGGGGACAATGGCAATGAAAACGATAACAACAACAATAACAACAAAAAAAAAGACCAGAAGCAACCATTGAGTCCCTTTCGACGAGATCCATTTTCAGAATTCATTCAAAGCAGACTCGGAACGGCATTTACAATCTTCATGATTGCTCTTCTTTGTGACATATTCCTAGCCAAACCCATTCTTCATCAAAAAGGTTTGACAGAAGTACAACTTCTTCAAGAAATTATGCAAAAGACGACCGGTGTCAACTTTGAAAATACTCTACGATTCATCAATGCATCGATTCCCATTGGAGGAGGGGCTCCAGATCCCAAGCTTCGACCGGGATATACCCTCGCTCAACAGGGTGCCACTGCGAAATATCCAGTGGTTCTCATACCTGGATTTATAACGTCTGGTCTTGAACTGTGGCAGGGGGAAGATTGTGCCAAGAGACATTTTCGTCAAAGACTGTGGGGATCACTTCCTATTTTTGTTCAATCATTCTTTACGGATATGAAATGTTGGTCTAGGCATCTTGCATTGGATCCATTGACGGGAGGAGATCCTGAGAGTATTAGATTGCGTTCAGCACAGGGATTTGAAGCGGCTGATTATTTCATGTCGACCTACTGGGTTTGGGATAAGATTATTGAGAATTTATCAGAGGTTGGGTATGATTCTTCCAATATGATCATGATGTCCTATGATTGGAGGTTGAGTTTTGATACCTTGGAAAGGAGAGATGGGTACCTTACCAAACTCAAGATGAATATAGAAGCCATGGTGAAAACGACTGCTGGGAAAAAGGTTGTGATTGCATCGCATTCCATGGGAAGTCAAATTGTTTTGTATTTTTTCAAGTGGGTGACGACGGAGGAAAAATACGGTGGGGGTGGGGGAGGTGTGGATTGGGTGGAGAAACATTGTGCCAAATTTGTGAATATTGCGGGTCCTCTTTTGGGTGTACCAAAGGCTGTGCCAGCTTTGTTGTCTGGAGAAATGAAAGATACGGCAGCACTGTTGGGTCCCATGGGAAATATGGTGGAACGTGTCTTTGGGAAAAAGGATAGGAAAGAATTGTGGACGACGTGGGGATCGTTGTGGGAGATGCTTCCCAAGGGAGGGGATGAGATTTGGGGTGGTCCTTATGATATCATTACTGCACAGTACGATCCACCATTGACGGAATCCTCCGAATTGTCCGAACGATTATGTCACAATGTATTGTCCCTAAAAGATAACAGTGAAACAGCAGCAGCAGCAACAACAACAACAACGGATGAGTTCTGCCAACAACCGGAAAAGGCTCAGGTGTCACATGCCTCAAACGTCGTTGATCTTCCTCATCGTGGTTCTGATCGCGATGATCCATCCAACACAAAATCATCCTTTATTACCTTTACTACTCAAGATACAGAGGATTCTGTCCACGATCATCCTCGTGAAGGTGTTGATTCTCAGAAATCGATCAACAGCAGTGACAACGTCAACGAAAAGTTGGACATGATGGATAGAGAATGGTCCATTACAGAATCTATTGAATATCTAAGGAAATCAGGCGGTGGCTATGGACATAATCTTCATGCTTCCAAATCCATTTCCCCTCGTCCAGATTCTGACACATGGAACAATCCCCTGGTAACGCCCCTTCCCAATGCACCGTCTATGAAAATATATTGTCTTTACGGAGTTGGCATCGAAACTGAGAGAGCTTACTTTTATCGAAGACTTGCCCCCCTGCAAAGCAACAACAACAACAACAACAATGATGAACATAACTTCCCATTTGTTCTTGATGGCACCATGAATGATCCAGAAAATCATATTCATTTTGGATCAAAATCTTCCGATGGAGATGTGAGTGTCCCACTCATTTCACTTGGATATCTTTGTGCAAACAAATGGAAAACATCCAAACAGTTAAATCCTTCCGATATTCATGTTATAACCAGAGAATACAAACATAGAGAAGAATTTCAAGTAAATGATCCCATGAGAGGGGGACCCTATAGTTCAGATCATGTGGATATTCTTGGAAATGTTGATGCCATGACGGACTTGATCAAGGTGGTAACCGACCACGACGTTGATCAAATACAGGACAAAATTGTGAGCGATATTGAATCTATATCCAACAAAATCAACAACGTTCCAGAAATCAACGATAAGACATTTGACCCGTCTTCATTTGATCGTTAATTTTTATGGATATTCTATGAATATATGTATAATTAATTAATTTCTAAAATATGGTGATATATTTACATTGGAATTTATTTTTGTGAGGTTGGTTTCAGTTTCTGCACGGGTCGCTTTGTACTGCATAATATGTAGGATTCCAAGATGAATAATGAGGTACTGTACGGTACCTAATACCTAATGACGCATGACGGATGAAACTCCTTGGATGCAAGCCCAGCGCAGGATGGCGAAATGAACAAAAGAAACTGATGGCGTATTTCCAATTTTAATAGAATTGCAAATACAGTGCATCAAAATGAAAGCAATTATCTGTTTCTCGAGTGTAGTGTATTTTACGGCGGTGGTACAAAGGGGTGCGAGTTCATTTCTCACACATCATGACAAAGTAACAAAGACTACTACTGCTACTACTACTAGTAGTATAACTTCAGTTCTAAAGAAACCAAGGAAACAAATGTTAGCGCCCATATACTCCACAAAGGGTCGGAACGACAATAGACAGTCCGTGACTTCTTCTGTTATATCAAACCTTGCTGTTTTGGCACTCAAGCTTCGTCTGAAAAGTCACTCCGGAGTTTCCTGTGACGTGGAGGCTTCTTCCAGAGCTCTTTTCCTTGCCTCGTCCGTAGGGCCTGTCACAGTGAAAGGGAGAGCTTGGAGTTCCCCTTTGGGATTGACATGTCGTGCCATTGAGGCATCTGTCAGTGAATGTAAATTAGACATGAATGCTGTGGTTCAAAGGCAAAAATTAGTACTGACCACTCCAGCCGTTGGGAAAGCTATGGTGGCATTGGATGAGGTTGATTTTGGGAATTTTCTTACCCATCCATTACTGGAGAAACAAGTTCCAAAAGTCGCCGCAGGAAAATTTGAATTTGACAAGAAAAGTGTCGTTGTCCAGGAGCAAGATGGTCATGTAATTTTTTATGGGGACTGTGGTGGAGAAAGATGGAAATGCATTCTCAAGAGAATAGAATCCGAGTCGTCAAGAAGTCCAACTGCCTTTATTGACATTTCTCATGTAGAGATATCAGACACGTCAATGCGGCCAACGACAGAAAACACAAATCTAACAATGGAAGCAGCCGCAGCGGATCAAGACCTCGAGGCCATCGGAATGGAACTGACCATGGTCTTGACTCAATTTTTCAATGATTTGGTATTTGAATTAGATGGGACCTTTTTATCGTTTGAGGATATGAAAATTCATAGACCCAAGGGGAGGAATGCGCAAGTACTCATGGCTCTTGGAATTACAGTCAAAAAATTTCCTTCCCCGGGAGTTGCATTTTAAAAAAGAATTTTACATTTAACTGATACTTTCATTAAATTTATTCGCAATGTACAAACAGAGGATTGACCAATATGAGAAGACGAAACATAGAAATTGTACTAGATTAGACTCTACTGAAAGGAAGTACAATGTACAATCCTGCAACAATCAAGAAAAACACCGTCAACCTATCCATCTATTGAAGGGTTAGAAAGAAGATGATAGTATGTAACACGTTTCAGCAGGATTATTTTAGACTACTGAATTCCTCACATCTTAGCTCTCATAGACCCATGCATCGACAGTCTTGGACCAGTCATTGACTCCCTCAGGAAACCACATGGCCAACTCACGCTCAGCGGATTCTACACTGTCACTTCCGTGAATAATGTTACGACCAAGGTCAATGCTGAAGTCTCCACGAATAGATCCTGGCTTGGAGGCAAGAGGTTGGGTCTCTCCCATCATCTGACGTCCCTGTCTGACAATATCAAGTCCCTCCCAGCACATGCACACAATAGGTCCAGAGGAAAAGAAATTGCAAAGGCCTTCAAAGAATCCCTTTCCGGCAAGGTCCTTGTAGTGTTCCTGTGCCATTTCCTTGGTGGGACGTACCATCTTGAGTCCCACAAGTTTGTATCCACGCTTCTCAAAGCGAGCAATGATATCTCCAACAAGTCCACGCTGGACTCCGTCGGGCTTGACTGCGATGAAAGTACGTTCGCTTGCCATTTTTGGTAAAGATGGATGCAAAATGTATGTAAAACGCAATTTATGAGAAGTGAAACAGAAGAGAAAACACACGTCCAAGAGTACAAAAAGATTCGTTTTGTGAACACGGCGGAGCTACGTAGTTGTACTTTGTGGAAAACGAGCAAGTGCGTGGTTTGTGTGGCGGAGAAGGCATTGTTATGTAACGGTTCATTTTGGGAAGTTATTTACAAAACTTTAGGGAACAGTAACGAACGTAGCTAACGGACGGCTGAGCACAGGGCAGTTGTTATTAGGTGCAATTTACAGTATTAGGTACCCTGGGTACACGTACCCTACTGCTATGCTGTACAAGTGCTGTACAACAAGGTGCAACAAAGAACAAAAAAGATCTACAGTCCTGTAGCAAAGAGAAAGAGATAAATATTCCATGAATGAATAGAAGGGAAACATTTTCCTTCCTTCATACAGTACATTGCATAAATTGATATAGCTTTAATTCAAAACATCCTTTCAATCATCAGTGCGGAAAATCATTGTGAGAAATAGATTCATGAGACTTGGTCAGAATTTCGAAGAGACATCCAATATGAGTGAATCTTTAACGGCAAATCCGGTAACTCCTTACGCACAACAAATCACTGACGACTCCACAAATTACGGGCAGAGAGAGAATTTTTCTGATAATCCAGCACCACCCGCTCTAACGAGTGCTAGTGACTCTTCAGATGACAGTGATATCGACAATCATGATGACAACCGAGAACTTTCTGTGGGAGAATTGCTGTATTCCATGAGCTCTTATCATGCTATAATGAGGCCAGTCTCTGTCACTATGACCTTGGCGGCACTTGCTGCTGTATATGTCAATAATGAAATGACCATGGAAATAGGTGAAGAACAATTTGCATCGGCTTATAATGTTTGGAAGATTGATGAGTCTGCCGGTGGAGCTAGCAACGGAAAACATTTGGCAGCAAGTATAGTCAATACACTGGTTATGATCTCTGTCATTGCGGCCATGACATTTGGAATTGTGATTTTATACAAGTATAGATGTATGAAATTTCTGATTGGTTATATGGTCATGTCATCTGCATCCTTATTGGGTTTGCTTGGAGATTACATGGGGAGTGTTGCCATTGAGATTTATAGGATTCCCATTGATAAGGTTTCCTACACATTTTTGATCTACAATTTTGCCGTTGTAGGTGTAACTGCCATCTTTTATCAAAAGGGAATCCCAAGCTCTATTACTCAAATGTATCTTGTGTGTACTTCTGTGATTCTTGCCTGGCATCTTTCGCATTTTGATGATTGGACAGCATGGACTTTATTGGGTGAGTTGAGTTAGTTTGTTGGTATTTGCCATGTGCCATGTTGCATCGCTACATCGGTCGATTCCAAATATGATTGTTTCACATTACACCGCCTCGCTAACTTTTGGCCAACAATCTTTTCCACAATACACATAATATTACAGTTATGCTTGCTCTGTATGACTTATGTGCTGTCCTGTCACCTTGTGGACCATTGAAAGCTTTGGTGAATTTGATGCAAGAAAAGGGTAGCCCTGAAATGCCTGGATTGCTGTATGAAGCACAACTTCCAGCAGGAGCAGCAAGGCCTTATGCAAGATCAAGAACAAGCAATACCAATGGTGATTCGTCGAATGATGGAGATGCATCGGATGAATTATCCCATGAAGATGAGGGTGCATCTGCTCATTCTGTTGTGAATCAAAGTACGGCAAATGAATCACAGAATACTCGCACACAATCAAACATGTCTTCCAGGAAACAGCCACCTCCACCGGCTGCATTTGGAAGAGAAGATAACGATCATGCGGCAGAAGTGAATACTCCGCTGACTAGTCGATCCAGAGCTACTATCCCACTGGCTCTTGCAAAAGTTTATAAACTCAAGTTAACGTCTGGTTACGGGACGTCATCGTCTTCTTCTTCATCATCTCGACGACGAGGTAGATCTTACCGTCGTAATAGAGGTGATGAATCTGCTAGTACCATTAACGAATCACCTCTTTTGGCGGATGCAGCTCCCGAAAACTTTTATCAACGGAATTTCACGGCATCGGAATTAGTAGCAGATGTGGAGGTAGAATTCCCGTCGAATGGTGGGTGGATTGAGAAAGTTACGGAGGGTGATGATCGACGTGGAAAATACAATGTTTTTGGAAGGAATGGCGAATTGCGGAGAACACTTGTTGTGAGTAGTAAAGGAAAAGTTTATGAAGTTTCGAATGATGACGAAGATGACGACGACGAATCTCAATACGAAGAATCAAGCTCAATACGACTTGGATTGGTAAGTACATGAACATGTATCGTTCTACCTACTGTCAAGGAATGTTGTTCTTAGTGATTTTTCTTACATGTAATGTTGCCCATTGTGAAAATAGGGTGATTTTATATTTTACAGTGTGATGGTTGCCAAGGCTGCGATGTACAGCTTTACAACATTTGCAGCATGTATGCTTGTTATTTTGGCCGGGCTTGGTGGAACTTTGGTGCTACTATCCGTTTATCACAGTGCTCTCCCTGCATTGCCAATCAGCATTTTCTTGGGAGTCATTTTTTATCTCATCACAAAGAGTTTGATAGAACCTTGGATTGAAGTTGTGATGACTTCACCGATTTACGTGTAAATATTCACGTTGATCGACCCACAAAAGGGATTATTTCAATTCATCATGAACTATGTTTTACCTGTAGGAGTTGAGGACCATCCAATGGACAGTTTAATAGTTACACTATGGACGTATTTAACGATTTTCTTTCCGACATTTCAACTGTGCCATTTTCACTGTGCAATGATTCATTATTATTACGACATGCGTCTGCATTATTTGACGACACATCAAAATTCCTTTGACGAAGTAGAAGAGCCTTGCCTTCGTTAACTTTGGCTTCCAAAGTCTCTTTGTCACCGACCAATAGAGCATCTTGATGATCTATTCCGACAAGATTCATGAGTTTGGCATAAATATTGCACAGGGTAAACGAACAAAGAAAGATGATTAAAAGAGGTGCATACACAGGAAAAGACTTTCCAAAAATAGGCACCACATTCATTTGACCAAGGAACTTGGAGAATGCGGTTTCAGAAGTATCGTATTTGAGCATCAACAAATAATTGTAGGCGAGAGGGAACTGTAATCGAACCAAGTACTGTGCATTAAAAACGAGAGCGACGCCATGACTTTGCCTATTACCACGAAGACAATAAGGGCCAAACCTTCCAACTTGAAACAATCCATTCGAAGTACAAATAGACATGTACAAAAGAGGAACTAGTGCTGCTATCTGAAACAAAATGTCATAACGATCACTGTCAATGCTACCAAAGTATTCCTGTACCAATGCAAAAGGACTTAAGTTGTACCTAATGCCCAGAGTTGCTTCACTCCATAAAATAGCAACGGACATTGTAGCACAGATAAGACCTAGACATCTATATACAAATGGTCTAAAATATCGAACCCACATTCGCGTCATTTGTGAGCGACAGGTCTGTTGATTATTCGATGCAACGAGCAAAGGATCCGTTGTGATTCGAATATGATTTCCACCACTCGAAGTACCAGCAACCATAGACGACGAACTTGCCCCGTCATTCGGTAGGGGCACAACATTGTCCAGTTGTATTTGTGAAAAGAAATGATGTTTCTCCAATACACCGTTCCATCGTTGCTCCGCATGGAATACATTTTCTTGCGCTCTCTTTAACTTTTTATTGAGAGTTACCAGCTCTTTCATGGTCGGTCTTTGTGCTTGATCAAAGATAGTGCTGTAATCACCTTCATCATCAGATTGATTGCGATTGGCTGTCCTTCTCATGTTTAAATCTGGCGTCAAAGCTGCGGTCTTGGTCTTTCCATGCAAAAGTTCATTCACACAGTATTTGTAAAACAACTCATTCTTATCGTTCTCATCCAAGTCAACAATTCTTGCCACAGCACAATCAATCTTATATTCAATATCTTGCAACTGCCAAACTGCCTCAAAAAGTTTATCATCTGCCTTGACGGCCATGAGATATACCTTTCTCAGTTCATATTCTGGTCGTGCTTGTCTCCACAATGACCTTGGGAGTGCAACAAGGCCATAACCCAATAATAGAGACACCAACAGCAGACCATACGTGTTGCCCAATGCGATGAGAACAGGTATGACATTCAACTCTTTCAAATGTATGGCCAACCAAATTACAAATATGGTCACAAGAGACAAAAGAATCAAATGACCCATCAACAATTTCCGAATGCCATCTTGAAATCTTCTGTAAACTGTAAATTCACCTGATAAAATTATTTCTCTGACAAGAGGAAGAACGAGCCAAGCTAATATAAAAGTACTCCAAAAGAGAATATGCCAGGGAAGCATGGTAAAGTTTTCTTCTTCATCATCATTTTGATTCATGTCATCATTTGAATTTTGATAACCATGTCTGGTAAGGAATAAATCAATTGGAAGTAGAACGGTGCTACTGAATCCCAAAGCAAATGATACCGTGGCAAGAAATTGCGTGGACCAAGAGGTTTGTATGGATGCATAATGCCGAATGATGAAAAACGAGAGGACGAATAGCACTATGCCCAGGACTATCAAATTATCCAATAGATTCATCATCCTTTTAGCCTCCTTCTCTTCGTCCTATCTATCCTTCCTCCACCGTTCTTTGCCGCAATGCCTTGTTCAGGAAAAAGAATGATCTGGTAATGCTAATTGGACATGCACTTTAAGTTTCTAGCTATAGAGATGATTTATATGACTGTCTATCTATCTGTAGATCAGGTGGGTGAAGGAAGCGTGAAGTGGATGCTGGATGCTTATATTCTATATTATATAAATACGGTATATTATTGATTTTTATCAATAATCTATCTATTGGTACACTATGATGGCTCTCTATCTATCTAATCTACTGTAGCTACTGTTACTCAGAGAGTAGAGAGACTGTAGAGAGAGACTGTACAGACAGAGAGAGAGAGTCGGTGTTCAAGAAACGGTGATGCCCGTCGTGCCAATCCAAGTACACGATGCGCACCGTGGCCTTTGCCACATTACACGTACTGCACAACACATACACAACACAGGTACCGCATGCTGTAATTACTGTAATAAAATAGAAGGAATACCTACAGTACTACAGTAGATCTATTCCACTGTTCACATTCCCGACAAATAAAGAGAGAAATAGAAGAGAGTACTACTGCTAAGCTGCTATGCTGTAGTGTATACACTTGCTCCTACTCTAATTAATTAGCCACACCACCATCAGCAATACCAAATGCAAGGAGGCAGAGGTTATTTAGTTCTTTGACGATGCTGCTGTTCTAGTAGAATGCTGTAGGACTCATCCTCCTTCGAAGCAGGGCAACCATCATCATGATTAATTACATTTTGTTTGGAGTAATAGAGGTCGCCCGCAAGCAGAAATTGCTGACATTTCTTGTCTTTACTTACTCTTTCCATCTATTATTTCTTGCTGCTTGTTGTCTGTTTATATGCGGGATGCGGGGTTCATTTTTTGACAAAGCATGACGTTGTCAAGGATAGAAATGTCAGTAAGTATGCCTATGTGCGCTTCCGATTGCGTATTATGATAAAATTAATTTAGCTGTAAAGTCGTCCTTGGCGATATCCTTCCTCACCTTTTTACTTAACGCTTTATTACTGATCCTTGACATTATCAACCGTTGTAGCAAAACAGGATCATCCTTTTTCTCTCTTTTTAGGCCCCAGCTCTACATAATTAATTGGAAGAAGAGTGAAAAAAAACTGTACATAGCACCTCTTTTTCCACGTTCATCAATCTTTACAATACAAATTCTCTTGGATAGAAATCATCAAGAATAGTAGGTAAGTGATAGCTTTTATTGCTGCTTGCTTAACTTTAGTGGGTTTTATCAACAACAATAGCAGCCAGCCGCAACTCTAGTAGTCGCCGCGCACCACCACAAGGACCAGCAGCAGGAGGCAGGAGCAGAAGCAGCAGGAACAAAAACAAGTAGAAAGATATTGTAATCATTTCTTCTTCTTGTTGCTGTTGCTGTTCTTCTTCTTCTCGATAGACTGGTGGTGTAGATCATGGCCCTAGTCCAATGCTACTATGGATGGTAGTAGTACTACTGCTGTCTTGTTTCTTGCTTCTGGTGCTCTCCTGCTGCTCCTACCGGTGCTCCTCCTTTCGACAAAAGGACGCAAAGGAGTAGCAGAGTGAAGAGGACGACGGCGAGTTGAATGCTCGTCCTTGTTGTTGCTGTCTTTCTCGTCGTCGCTACTCTTCTTCTTCTGCCGTGGTCGTGGTGATCATGATGCTGTCGTAACACTATTCGCTTTTGTTGTTCCCCCCTTCTTGTTCTTGTTGTTTACAGTTAGGATTACTGTAGTGTTCATCCCTTCCTTGTCCTCCTCACTCACTCTCAAGAATCATGATCTATGCAGGTGTGCTACTGTAAGCCCGTTTTTCTTTTCTGATTTCCAAGCAAACTTGTTGTGGTGGAAACTACTACAAGCTGTCGAAAGCGTCGTTCTGCCAACAAGAAAATAAAAAGAATCCAAAAGCTGCAACAAGTTCGACGAACTTCTATCTGATAGTACTCGTCTCCTCTACTATTACTGGCAAGTAGCAGCATCGCCATCACTGAATCAAGTATAGTTAGCAACACATTCAGATAAGACCACCACCACCACAAAGACTACATAGAGAACTTGGTTGCTATTAGTTCTTGCAAGAAAACAATGACAATAGCAAAGCGTAACATCGTTCTGACATTTTGCATGTTTCTTTGCTTTCTATGGACTGCTTTTATATTACATCAAGAACTACTGTGGAATGTTAACCCTTTTTTCTCTAACGCTAGTGTTAGATCTCCCGATAATGTTACTGCTAGTTATGATGATTATGATGATGTTGAACAACAACAAGAAAGGTTTTCTACGACTACACACCAAAGCAGCAGCAGGACAACAAACAAACAAATAATAGCGAAAAAACAAAGTAGTACTACTAGGCCTCATCATCATCCCCATCACGAAGGAAAATTTATCATGTATGAATTTATTCGAGGAAATTATGATGCTTATAATTATACTTTTGATCCCATCAAAGTACGGTGTCGGAAAGATACATCACGCACCCCTTTGCCCATTCCCAGTGAAGTGGATGTCACTGATTTTCGTGCTCGGATAAAAACGAATCTCAACATTCTCTTCATTGGCGACTCAGTTGGGACACAATTTGCACAATCATTTCAAGATGCAGCTGGAGCAAAACGTGCACAAGTCATTCGATATGCCTGGGGTCCTCATAAACTATCGCACATTGCACGTGTGGAAGGGGGTGGTAAAGTTGCAGGGTTGAGAGTCACTGGATTTTTTCTGGAACAACGGATGAATGACGTGAGACGAGTAGCACCGTTTCCTGGTGGTGGATGGTGGGAACATGATGTCAGGGAAATGAAACGACTTGTACATCACTGGCGAAAAATCACTTCTTTGAATGATCTCATGAATCTACAACAACAAGAAGAAGAACAAGATGAACAACTAAATCATCAGCAAGGCGAAGACGATTATTATAAGTACACTGAAACCGACAGTAGAAGTGATAAAAATTTGAATGCCAAAGAGGAGGATGAGTACCAGCAAGAATCGTCATCACTATCAAACAGTACCTCTACCACTTGTCCTTGTTGCAAACAAGACGAAAAAAAGTTTGATGTAGTTGTCCATCAGTTTCCAGCAGCTTGGATTTACGAATCGTCATTTAAAAAATTGCTTCATGAAAGCATGACTGAACAAGCCATCAACAAAAGCATCACAGACACAATAAAATTCTTTTGTCCAAAGACAATCATTGTCCAAACTGTTCCCATTATGAACAATGTCTTTTCAGCTTTAGAGTATGTGGAAACAAATCGAAATATTTTCAATGTGGTCCACAAATTTCGAGAGACCAACCATCAAGTGACTATTCTTGTGATGGATCTTGCTGCACTCTCGACATCCTTTGTTCTTCAAAATGCACTCTCTATTGGGGCATTGTCATCTTTAACACAAAGCGACGAACAACTTATTACTGCTGCTACCAAGGATACGACAGGGGTACCATTTCAGAATCATACAAACATGACTAACTTTCAAAAATCATTATCCCATTATACGGCACATGTAGAAGAAACCAGTACTTATGCATTGGTTCAAAGGACCAGCAACAAGAAGAACAAGATCACTAGTTCCCAACAATATCATCGCAAGGACGAAAATGAAGGATCTTTTTCTTCAGTAGCACGCGACATCAACGATGATCAACAGCAACGGCAACAAGTAGTGCCATTGCAACAAGTCTTGAAGGTTCTTCTTCAACAAAGACTCAGAAAGAAACGTAAAAAACAATATTGGAGGACAATAATTTCACATGGCTGTGGACATTTTGTGACACCCAATACGACTGTTACATGTCCTGTACAGAATCAATTCAGTGTAGACGGACAGCATTGGTGCATGGACGTTATAGGAAGTCGCATAGATGGCGTTCTCGCATGTCTTTTGCAGTGCAGTTTGAAATCACGAAGTCTCAACGATCCCACTTATGATGATTTATCCGTATTGTCTCAAGAAAAGACCAATACTACTATCAGTACTGGTAATAGTACCGAGGACTTGTTTTCCGATCTGGAGAATTGTGAGAGAAAATGCAATTCTATCTTTATGAATTTATCCCCAATTTCTTTTGAAAATGGTATGTTCACGCACAAATAATTATAGTATAATTAATTTAATAAAATGTAGGTAGTAGAAAAGAATAAAGAATTCTAATTGGACATCCATCAATGAATCATGATAAGTCTACAACACCAAATACCAATTTCCAATTATTTCATAATGGACACATCATCCATGTCCTCATCATGTCCCATCAAATGCAGCCAGTCGCCGCGCCAGCCTTGTCGTAAAGACGGAACCAAAGTTCGCCACAGCCAATCAATGGAAACGATTGTGGCTGTGCTGTGTACGTACAGGAACTGTACGTTCGTTCTGTACGAAGCCAAAACTATAATCCCGCCGTGCAATCAGTATACGTAGCACAAGTACTACACGTAATGTGTATGTAGTAATCAATGGTCAATGACTGTACAGTACTGTACAGTATAGTAGAGCTGCTAGTAGACAGAGCACCATGTGGAGTTAGTCGCTTTGTACATTGTCACATAATCGATACAAGGGAATCGACCAAGTAATTTATTGACCAATTGACCAACCAACCAACCAACTGACCGTCCGGCCGATTCGCAATTTACAAAATGTCTACAGAAGAGAAACAAGCTGTTGAGGTCCCGGAAGAAACTCCAAAGGAAAAGGGAGAAGAAGAACCCAAGGAGGAGGAAGAAAGCACTGCTACGTTTGAACCTGTCGTAAGTACAACGCCCGCTGCCTTGTTTCCGAAGAGTGATTATTGTCCTTATTCCGAACGCCATAAATGTACTTGAGCGTTTGCATGTTGTTTCATTCTGAATGTTGTGGCGAGGCCTTCTACCCTGGGAGTGACTCAATGCGGTGCGGTCATAACCCATTCGGTTTCGCGCTTGCTCTTGTCGATTCATCTCAACGTTTATAACGGCTCTTTCTAATCGAGAGATTGGTTACTGTATTTTGTTTGCGTCTTTATATGGCTTTGGTGATATTTCACGCTTTGCTCAATTCTCATGTGAAATCATATTTATCCTGCAGGTAAAACTTGAAGAGGTCGACGTCAAAAGCGGCGAAGAAGACGAAGAAATTCTGATTTCGATTCGATCAAAACTTTTCATTTTCGGAGAGACCCTACTCGACAAGGGAACTGGTAAGAAATCCTGGCGTGAACGTGGCATTGGAGAGGCAAAGATCCTGCGTCACAAAGAGCACCAACGCCTTCGTCTTCTAATGAGACAAGAGAAAACCATGAAAGTTATTGCCAACCATGTTCTTGATCCCAGGATCAAGCTTCAGCCCAATGCCGGAAGTGATAGAAGTTGGGTTTGGAGTGCTTTTGATTTTGCAGAAGGAGAGTTGGTAGAGACTGTTTTTGCTTTAAGATTTCCAGATAGCGAAATTGCAGAAACTTTCAAGGTTGCTTTTGAAAATGGCCAAAAGGAGATGGAGAAATTGTTGGCAGGAGAAGACAAACCGGGTGAGGACGGTGGGGCAGCCGCAGAAGAGGTTGCAGAGGCTCTTGGTGGGTTGAAAACAAGTGACAATGAACAAGCTGAGGAAAAGGAAGCGGGCGAGGAAAAAACACAAACCCAAGAGGAGTAAAATGAGATTTAGCTTTCTGTAAATGGTTTGTATCGAAACTTACCTATATAGATAGATGTTGGAGAATCATTCCAATTCATTGCTTGGTGTCCGTTCTCGTCATATCAATCATAGTTATATTGCTGTTGACTGTCATAATTGTTTTTGAAGCCAATTTATATAAAAAGAAGTGGCATTCATTCTTCATTAGTGACGACCGATGGGACTTGCATCATGTAGACACACACAGTTACGATAGTTATTGACATGAAACACCGGCTTACAACAATACACACGTTGACTGAATGTTGTTGTCGCCCTGCGAAAGCCGTCCATCCATTTTCTACGTACAGTGTCGTACAGCAAGAACTAGCTCATTTGGTGGTACGATACTACATAATTGTGCGCCACCAGCCATACTCGTGTACTTGTGCACTGCTCGCTCTACAGTTAGCTACTGTAATAGAGAGTAGAGAGGCACTGCTCTACATTCCTTATTTCATTTTTTTCATTCATTTTCATTTTTCATCCATCCATACATCCCAGCCATACATACATAAACGTCCATCGCCATGTCCTCTTATATCCTGCATACTCCAGCTGGTAACTTTCGTGCGTTCAAGATCTTAATCGCAGCAGAGTATAACTCAGTTCCCATATCCATTCCTGACTTTGATGCCACCAAAGCAACCTCTATTTCTCCTACTGGTAAGGCTCCCGTGCTGGAAACACCGTCGGGTCCTATTTTTGAATCAAACTCTATCGCACGCTATATTGCCAAACTTCGAGGAGACACGGGTCTCATGGGGAATGGGAGTTTCATACAACTAGCAACTGTCGACCAGTGGTGCGATTTTGCATCGAATCAGTTGGAACTTCCAGCATGTGTTTGGTGGTATCCCGTTGCAGGTTATATGCCCTTTCAAGAGGAAGCGTAAGTTTCTTTTTGATTGTCATGCATCATGTGTGGAACAATCAATATATTAGATATTTCTAACAGTTCACTCTACTCATGATGTAATACACAATCCAAAATAGATATTCAAAGGCAAAGAAAGATATGTCAGCTGCTCTATCTATCCTTAATAGACACTTGGAGGGAAGAGAGTATCTTGTTAACTCACAAGTTACGCTTGCCGATATTACTGTTGCATCGGCACTAGTTTATCCATTTAAACTTGTATGTGACTCCAAGTTTTTGGAACCTTATGGTAATGTAGTTGCATGGTTTCAAAGGTGTGTGGAAAACGATGAATTTAAGGCCGTTATTGGTGAGGTGATTATGTGTGAGAAAGAATTCAAAGCCAAGGGACAGCCATGATGCATTTGATGTGAATGAATGATTTCAACAATGTTCCATCTCTCTAGAGAGGGAGTGAATTGTGAGGTTTGTTGTATCATTTTATTAATTACTAGTAATAATGTGTTATTATGCTTGGTCATTGGTTCTGTAAACAGAGAAAGTGAAGAAAGAAAGAAATGAGAAACGGCTGATTCAAGATCGGGAGTTAAGCAGCAATAATGAGCTATTAGTGGAAATAATTTATTTAGTACAGTACTGAAGTAGTCAAAAGTATTTTAGTTTAAAAGCGAAAAACAAAAAAAACACACACACATCTAAAAGTGCATACGACATATTTGATCCACCTTGCAAAAGTAATGATGCTCAATGAGCATGCCCATGCCCGTGATCGTGTCCATCTCCACCGCAGTGTTCATGATCCAACAATACAAGACCAATCAAAACAGCTCCCAAGATGAAAAATAGAATACATATGGCCTTTCTCACAGGAGACAAAACAGGGTTGAACATCTTTGGCATACACTCAACACAACCAATCTGCACATAGATTCCACCTCCAAAGGCCAAAAGCAATCCAGTGCTGCTAGAGCTAACTTCAGCTGCAAGGACAATGATTGCGCCAATGATGACACTCACACCTATAGCAAAGTTGATAGCAACTGCGGTAAGTGTCGAGAAGCCTACCTGAGGCCCAGTGAGGATGAGGTAATCCGATAGTTCCTGAGGAATTTCATGGAGAATAGTAGCAACTGCAATTCCCCATGCCATGGATTCATTGCAGTCTTTGAATGCTGCTCCAATGAAGAATCCATCACACAAGTTGTGCATGAAGTCACCAAAGCAAATAGCAAAAACAATTCTGGCTTTTTCTGAGAAGGATTTTGCAGCAAATGGAGATTCATCAGTTGACATGCTATTGGTTTGCTCATTGTCACGAAATTGTTCTTCTTTCACCCCCTCTTCCTCTTTTACTCCTTCTTCATTCACAACCTCGTCTTCCTTCACTGCTTTCATATTATTGACAGCAGACTTGACCTCATTAGGGTGGAAATATGCAATGATTGCTTCAACCATGACAGGTAGCAACAAGCCAAGAAGAATCATAGTTCCCCAACGCCATATGTGGTCTGTCTCATTGTCCCATCCTGATGAAATCAAATGAGTTGATTCAAATAGCAAGAGGAAGAAAGCACAGGAGAGAATTGCACCAGCTGCAAATGATGCAAATCCAGCATAAATAAAGGTTGGATCGGACTTCTTCACGATGGTGGAAACAAATGGGATAGCAAATACAAGACCAGACAATGTGGCAAGGTTAACAATAATGCTTGCTCCAATTGCCTTACCCCATGGCATTGCTTCTGAATCCCCATGATCAGCAACTTCTTCAGCAATGGGTTCAATGTCTTCTCCAGATACCACAAGCTTCAGATAATGGGTATCCTTCTCAAACTCAGTTGGAAGGTGCTGTGCAAAGAATGCAATTGCAGTTGTAGCTGTAGCATCAATGGGAAAAGTAGTCTCCCATCTAGACACATCAAATGTGAGATCATAGCATACCCCTGCAGCGGGTGTAATTGTATCACCATGGGTGAGGATGGTACATGAATCAGCTTCCATTGCCTCATGTCCATCTTCTTTCATACTGTCAAGTACTTGTTTGGATGTAGTAGTAGAGTCTACAGGCAATGCAACAAGTCTCATGGTAGGGTCAACATACTGGCCATCCACCTTCTGTGCAATCCAAATGTAAGAACTCTCTGGAGTCTCAAAAATACCAGCCCATTCAATGATGCCATGATCATGATCATGGTTATGGTCACCTTCAGCCAGAATCCGAAGAGAAGAAAGAGGAGTACGACTTGTGGCACCACAAGAAGCAGGGTTGACCGCAAGACTTACAACACCAAGCAGAGCTGTCTGAAATACTTTCAAGAAAGGCATGATACATATGACAAAATTTTTAGTACTTTGAATTTGTGAGAACAAAAAAAAGGAAGTAGGTACATAGCCTAAATTTATTCAGCCTACTATAATGTCACAGCCTAAGACTATTTCGTACCTGCTGTGGATCCATCTGAGACCAAAATAGCCTTTTCCAATTACTGCTGTGAAGAGCCTAACAGCTACCAGGTAATAACACCGCATTGGCCTATGTACAAGCAAGCAGGCTCAATGTCTAATTCAGCCTAAGGATGAGAACCCCCGAAATGGACCCTTCCAGAAGTATCATCACCAAAATCAACTAACACTCTGGTGTACAGGTATATACCTAGCTAGAGTAGCTAGATACACCTCTAAGCAAGGCAATGCATTGCCGTTGTAGGTCGATTTGTAGCTACGACGACAGAACAAAGTTTAATTTAGTGTACTACTACTCTAGAGTAATGTAGTACACGTATCAACTAAGCCAACGGCCAACGGTTGTACAAAGTACTTGTACAGTACGTACTAGTAGTAGCTACACGTCGATTATCGATATACTGTACATTTGTTTTCAAGAGAGAGGAGAGAGTGAAGAAGACACAAGTCGTGAGATATATATCTGATATATATATATATAAATAACAGACGCAACTTCATTCATTCATTCATTCATTCATTCATTCATTCATTCCTTCACATTCATGAAACTCTACCCATTCATAAGGTGCAATCTATTGCCACTTTTTTGGTGCATCATTCAAATCGTTGCATGTCGTGCTGCATCATCATTGTCATATCAACAAGGCAAAATTGTCCATGCGGCTTTCTCATCTTCAACATCAAGACAACCAAGCATAATTAAATCTCATCATTCTAATGAATATTCTAGACATATTTGTTCCTACTATGAAGTTAAAATTCCAACCACTGCAACAGGTCCTCCTAGGCAAGCAATTTCAGTCGAAGACTTGACCCCTACCATCCAATCTCTGTTGACGGAAAGTGGGCTGAAGAATGGATCAATCAATGTTATCAGTCGACATACCACCACCGCTGTTACAATCAACGAGAGAGAAATTCGATTGGCACGTGATATGGAAAAATATTTTTTATCCCTGGCTCCCCCGGATGAAAGGTCGAGTGCTGAGACTGCACAAAAGGGTATTCGATATTTTCATAATGATATTGATCAGAGACCTGATAGTCCAGAAGAAGCTCAGAGATGCAGGGAAAATGGATGGGATATTGACAATCCTGAGCAATTACAAGAATGGAGAGATCAGGAACCGATCAATGCTCATAGTCATTTGTTGTCTATGCTTCTTGGCAGTAGTGAATGCATTCCTGTCGTGGATGGAGAGATGATCATTGGACAGGTGAGTAGTAAACAGTAGTTTGACGTATTTAGTGTGTACTTATTCATTACTGTAGTTAATCAAACTTAATTTTCCTGAACCTATAACTAATGCATTACTGGTGTGCTGCTTCATGATCAAATCAAAGTGGCAATCGATCCTTTTAGTAGACTTGGATGGCCCGAGGGATAGAACAGTTGGAATTCAAATGATGGGGTACCAGTGAACAAGAAAGATTATTCAAATTATGATAGCATACTACATAATATCAAACTAAAGAATACTGTATGATTCTTTGTGATTATGTTGCATAAGTGTAAAGTGTCGCTCCTTGATTTTCCTTTTGACGTGAAAAGAGTGAAAACTCTAGTTGCGCCAGTTGTTGCGCCTACCGGCACGGGTAGTGCACCTACTGTCCTTGAGCTGTCCTTGTCACCCGTAGGTACACAGGTAGTATTACGATGATACATGGATGGACACGGGGACACGACCAGCGACATGAAAAATGAAGAAAAAACATCAACTTGGGAACTTGTGTCTGATGCCAGGGTTCTGAATGAATGCATTCATCCACAAGAACATAATGGTCATAATATAAATATATTTGAACAATCGACAATACATATATAGAATTCGAAACAATAAATAAACGAATAAACTGGTAACAAACATTATAAATTCTTATCATGACTTCACTACAACAAATCAAAGGCTGGAGTGAGAAATATCATTTCGATGAGGGAGAGCTAGAGATAATTCTTCGTTGTCACAACTCAGTCGTTAGTCCTAAAGAACAACAAGATAAGGAATCGTTTATGAGTGTACTGGCACATTCATTCCCATATGTCTTTTTCTTTTTGCCTGCAGATGAAGTACAAAACCGTATATCCCTGATTGAGAATCATATCTTACCCAAGGACTTTGGAGAGAAGTTCAAGAATGCAATCTTGCCCTTGAAAGGGAATGAAACTGAAAAAGAAACCGTGGAAATGATGATCAAGGGAATTTCCAACTGTTGCAAAGGCGATGCTGAGGAAACCCTTGGTCTTATCTTTGATTGCTGCAGTGATTCTGATGGTACAGTCGAGGCAAAAGATATTATTCAGCTGTGCTACAAGTTGAGCATTTGTTCTCAAGTTCTAATTTCACCAAAGATTGATCGAGATCACGTCCTTGCTTTATCAAGCCAATCTCTCGATTTTCATGGTCTAACTACGTCTCTATCATATATGACCAAGGCGAAGAACAAAAAAGTGACCAAGAAGACTTTCATCGACTGGGGAAAGAAGTGCGTACCACACATCGGGAGCACCATGGCAGGTTTCGTACATAATCTAGTGTTTCATGCGAAATCTTCTCATTCTAGAATATCTCCCTTCACGAATCCAGAGCTTCTTGATAGCAGCAAGGTATTTACTGAGCAAAATAGTGGTAATCTCTTTGCGATCAGTTGCATGTCCCCGGACCTTGGAGGAAAGGTAAGAACGGCAAAATGGGTACCTTAACAAAACAATGAAAATGTTATCTATCCTCTCTCACCCTCGTCTCTTTGCATCGAATAGTGGCGTCGTCTTTTCTCCTCAGACATGAAGGATAGTTCTATCGCGTTGCTCGAAAAATGCATGGCTCAACATGTAGGTCCAACCATATTTGTCATCAAAGTTGACTCCAATCGTCTTATTGGAGGGTAAGTTCTAAGTAGTATTTTGTTGTGAAGTAATTATACATGGTCATGCATTCGTTTGATGAATGTCTAGTAGTACCTACATTTCATGATGTGCATCTATCTCATCCTGGTTTTGTGTTAATGATCATCATCGTTTCTTGTTGCTTCCTCCACCACAGAGTCGCTGAATCCGGTTGGAAGTTTGGCTACTTTTTATTCGAGATCGAACCAACTACACGCATCCACCATTCCAAGGGTGCAACCAAAAAGTACTTTGTGAAACATAACATTGAACAGATTAACATCCACGGAGAGCCAGTGAACGGTACTGGCTTTTTCGCGAATGGTGGTAAAACTCCAGATCTCTTTGTATCCGAACACTTTCATTGGTGTAAGGCTCTCTTCCTGGATATTCCTTTCACATCCAAGATCGAGGCTTTTGAAGTATGGGGAATTGAAGAATTACGAGAAGGTCAGAGTTTAAAGGAAGTTGGGTTGAAGAAAGAATTGCATGCACCTCACCATCATCCCCAGTAAGAACAATTACTACCACCAGGGCCTCCTGCTCTCTCTAGGGTATATAAAGCAGTGTCACCTCGTTCTTGCATTCATGTATATATATACATCCATTTTGATTGATATTCATTGAGTTATCATTCTATTGCATTATAATTAATAAAAGTTAGAAATATCTGAGTTTGTTTGTTTCTTTCATCAATGAAGTGGCATTTTCCTTTCGTAACATGTGTTCAGTGCGATACGTGTATAGATATCAAGTAATTACTACATATAACTCAGAACAACAATCAGTCGTTCATCCATCAATTTATAACCACAACAAACACATTCATTGCAGCAACATGAGACAAACGTTAATTCTTTATAATATATTGAACTTGATGATTGTTTATCCACAAAATAAGGGAGAGAATACGAGAAACTAATTTACTCGTGTGGTTGTACTTGCATGCATTCAAAACGGATGGTGCAAGTAATATTCTTCTCTCACATCATCATATTTTAGCAGTCCCTAGGAGACTTTCCCTTCCTTTTCTTCCACCACATGTGGTATCATACCACCATACTCTAGTGTTCCTTGATTGTTTTTCAAAAACACGTTTAGAATCCAGGTCCAATGGGAACAGCTCCAGGAATAAAGTGAGCCTAGACACAGTGAGTGAGTGAGAGAAAAAGAGATGGAGAAGTTAGAAACAGAATGATACATTTTGAAAACAGCAGCGGGGGTGTACAAATCCATCAAACCAACTTGTGTAGTCTCAGTCTCAATGTACAAAACACCGAAAACAATTACTTACAGAGACAAAGCCAGCAATGCCAAGCATAGCAAGACGTCCATTCTTGAGTTCCTTCAGTTCCATATCTCTGCGACCGGCCTCATCCTTGGGGTACATCTTCATCCAATCAATGGCAGGCTCTCCTCCTCCAGTGGAAGATTTACCCTCAAGCTCCATACGATACTTGTAGGCCTCGATGGTTCCACAGAAAATGATGAATTGAGCCCACCATTGGGGATCAGCCTGTCCAATCGCAGCAATAGGATCATCGACCGATACGTCTCCCTCAAAGTGTCCGAACCATTTGGGGAAAACATAACCTACAGTAGCAAGCATAGCAGAGCGCCCGTTTGCGAGCTCAGCTGCACGAGCACGGTCAGCAGGGATGTAGTCACTGAGGTTAAGAGGGTCAAACTGTCGAACGAGAAAGGAAAAAAAAAAGATTAATATCCTTGAAGATCAGTATAAAAGCACACAGGCAAGATCAACAATGAAGTTTATTTAAGGCGCAGAATTGTTGCAACTGATTAACTTACAATCTTTCCTCCAGTTTCAACGCTGGTTCCTACCATACCGTCAAGGTCAGGAGACACATTGAGAGAAGTGGAGACTTTTCCTACACTGGCAGGTGCAAAAGCAGTAGCAGATCCTGCAAAGAGACAGAGGAGAGCAGCGGTCTTCATGATTAGGATAATGGTGATTTCACAGTCTGGGCTTGAAACGAACTCTATTTGGGATTATATCGATTACAACGCTCACAACAGCGAGGAGAAAGGGCCAAAGAAGGGGAAAGTTGAAAAGATCGTGCTAATACTGGTATGGTACTGTCCTGATACAAGCACTATTACTGTGTATCTACTTGCACATTGCACATCTCACGCATCACAGTACAGTACGATACAGCAAAGGACTCTAGCTACAGTAGTGTAGAGAGGAGTGTAGGTCGCCTGAGAGAAATCCCAGTGTTGTCTTTCGTCCTTGCACTATCTACGGGAAATTTTGTGTAGAAAGATACTTGATACGTAAGCAAAGATATCTTCAACCAACATGAGGCCAATTAAATTGTTTTCTTGTTTTTCAAAAATCCCGTCTCACATTTTTAGATGAACAATGCATAGCAATGATTGATAATTGTTTGATGCATAAAACAAAAATCAAACGGAAAAAGACACGACGTGAAATTCTAAAGTGCAGACAGAGAACTGCTCGGAATATTTGGAAAAGCTCCATGGTGTGCAAGTGAAATGGCGGTTCGTACGACTTGGGGAATCCCATTCTCTCTGTTGTTTGTGTCAGTTGTTGGTCTATTGGGTGGGTGCAGCAATACTGAACCAAACGCCCAAACCCCAAACTCTTTGGGGTCAATCGTGCCATGGGTGGTTTCCAAGATGTCAGAAAACGTTATGTATCGCTCAAATCGGATTTCCGCGTGGACTATCACGTTTGTAGTACTGTGGAGGAAACTTCTCATGAAATAATTGGTGATGCTTGCATTATTGACCCAGAGTTGCACCAGAAAATTAATGAGTCCTTGGGATTTGATATTTGTATACCAACCAAGGTAGGTAACAGAAGTGCATTCATTGAGGGGATATATGTTTTTGATGATACCTTTGAGTTTTGGTCGAATACTTCGGATGTAAGTGATCTCTCCAAGAATAGATTGAAGAGTGCCAAGTGGGTTATGTTGAGGAATGCCCAAGCATCCAGTAAATGTGGAGCACTGGCTACTAGAGTAAGCAAGACGCAGATACAAACGGCGACGAAGTCTATAAACAACGGAACAATGAAGCACTTGTGTTCTGAAAAAAACTTTCCCTGGCAATTATTTGTGATCTTCATGCTTTCCATACCTTTAATTATCATATCAATTTTCGGTCTTTATCACGTTTGTCGATGGCAAATGTTCTTGTGGAAAGATTCTTTTATTGCATCATTCATTATTGTATCATTTTTGTTAGATTGTTGGACAACTCGAAGGATAGCCGTTGATATATTTCATTTCTGGCCATTCCACATCATGATGCCTGACACATTCATAGAGTTGAGGCTAGTAGGTGGTGAAGTGCTTTTGATAAGTAATGGGGAAGAGCCTCCGATTCTTGATATCACAAAAGTTGAGACATTGTCTAGAAATGAAAATTACATATTCTTGCTCACCTTTTGGGAGCAGCATCCATATGTTGATCTATTCTTGACCCTAGTTGGTTCGTGGAAGCAGTTTTAGGTGCGACAACACTTTTTGTTCTATTTCTAGCAGTTTAGGTGGGACAACACTTTGTTCTATTTCTACATTCGCGAGAAATGAGATGGGGTGGAAATTCGCCTCTCCTACAGTCGGACATGTCATGGCAGACTCGACAGATATATCTTTGGTCCTCGTTGCTCCTCTCTTGATTTTTGCATATCGAAAACAAATGACAGCACTAATGATTATAACTACTATATATTCTGCTTCAGT
This sequence comes from Chaetoceros muelleri, assembly GCA_019693545.1. Taxonomy (NCBI): domain Eukaryota; phylum Bacillariophyta; class Thalassiosirophyceae; order Chaetocerotales; family Chaetocerotaceae; genus Chaetoceros; species Chaetoceros muelleri. The sequence goes on along the minus strand of JAAMXU010000648.1, from coordinate 21,560 downwards.
TTTTGAAGGGTTACTAATAGGTTCTCTAGCAGGTATACTAACAGATGCAGCCATAGTACCGAAAGTCGTCCTCACAACCTGGCCTAGTCAAGTTGTTCGTTTTTCGTATTATCGCAGAACAAAGCCCACAAGTTTACTAACATCACTATTTTTGTGGTTCAACTCATGGATCGGCTATTCACATTTTAAATTTGACATAAATGGAAGCTTTCAGAGACATCCTGAAATGTGACGCTGAATTAATTACGACAGGCAAAGAGCTTAGAAACAAAAAGCGTTACAGCAGGCATTAAAATAGTCCCCAAGAAGTTGAAAAGCTATGAAGCGGATACTTTACAGAAGCGGACGGCTTCTTGAAGTAGATTCGATAGATTGTCATCATGTGTAATTCCTAATAACCTCAATACCTCATTCTGTGCAGGATGAAATCCAACTTCGTCTCTAGTCCGAACGTCCGGGTTCGAGTAATATTGATAGGCAACATTGAAAAATGTCGTTTTCTCAAGATTCGAAATCTTATCTTTATCAGGAAGGAAGGACCAAGTGCGGAGTATATCGTGCCACAGGTGTAAGTCAGAGTCAATGGATACTGCCCAAACCTTAGCGCTTTGTAAATGACGATCATTCTGATCAATAGAATCAGACGCGTCGATTACTTTCGCAACTGATAACCCAGCTAAACAAGCTTTGATTTGGTCTTCTTTGCTACTCACTGACTTGGCCAGATCAAGAGAGACATCCATCAAACTATTCGCATCTAGTGCACGTTCACAAAGATCATATGTGTCTATCATTCCAGCCAAAGTTTGTTGCACAGAATGAAGGATGAGGTTGTCTTGCAAAGTTGACAATATATACTTTGCTTTAATAGATGCTTCTTCTGACGCCATAGCAGCAAGTTTTGCTAGGCTCAAAACAAGCTGTCGGTCTTCTAAGGATATGTGCTTTTTGGTATGACCGAAGGCGACAATGCCATCGGGTTTCAAGCTCATAAGATCAGAAGCAGACTGAACGAAATGACCATCATTTACTTTTTGAATCCATCTCAGATGACTTAAACGTTCATCTTCCTCCACATATTCGGACATTTGATTTGGGCAGAGCTTCCCGAGTTCAAGGACAGTGCCAAACATACTTTTATCCGTATACCAACGAAAGACAAACTTTGAAAAGTTCAGACCAGTCATAAAGTCAACACTACTATGCAGCGACGAAAACTGCTGAGTTTGATCACTGACTAACGACTCGAGGTCATATTCCGGAATATATTGTCCACATTTCTTGTTATCGTCGCATACCTGCACAATACCAGAAAAATATGTGTGGTCGAGTGACATTTGGAAAGCAGCTTCACAGGAGCAAAATACTCGTAACAAATCGAAAGAAAGGACTTTTGCTGCGTCGTAACCTTCCTCATTTCTGATAGTAGGGTTAATATCACTGTAACCGTCAAGGATATAAGCAGCCAAATGTTCAACAATATCGCCCATCACATCCCGCATTTGCTTCAATTTATGAGTAGTAACTCCATCTTGATAGGCGGCCATTGAAAGGCATTTGAGAGAATGATGCATACTGATTAAGGAGGTTTCACTTGAAAACCAAGAACTTGCCATTTCCTGATGGAAAAGCGACCTGGACTCCTGAGCAGAAACATCATATAACTTCTCCGACTGCTCTGATCGATAAATCATAGCATTTTGAAGGGCTTCACAATGGATCTTCAATATAATGAAAAGTTTCCATGCAGTGAAAGTCTCCTGACCACTATATGGTAATGCTTGTCGTTGAAACGACAAAACGTTTTCTGGGAACTGGGTAACCGTCTCTTCCATACCTTGTAATGCCTTACTAATAAGACTCAGTTCGTTCTCATAGTTAATATCAGTATCAACGTCCAATGCTTCATGCAGACTTAGTTTCCTAGATTGCGCTTCCAAAATGATATTCCAACTGTTCAAAAGTCCCCCAATCGCATACATCATTTCTCCATGATCTCGTAAGGTAAGCTTTCCCTGAAAATTCACTCGCTTATAAATACCCGCATGAATCAAGTATAGAATAAAGTTTTGATGCATTTGCACTTTATCTGAAATGATGTCCAATGCACTCATTACATCTTTACCTTGGGAGGGTTCATCTACAAGTTTTGCCGAGACTGCAACCACTGCAAGACTCAAGACTTCTCTATCTGCATTTGTAATGGAAGGAGGCAATAGTGGGTCTAGTCGTTTGGAAAAGGGCGATAAATTCTTCTCGTTTACCCGTGGTGATAGTGGTTGTTCGTACTGTGCATCCAATCTTCTTTCATGTGTCTGAAATGCACTGTATAGATGACTGGATACCACCTCTACTATTTCTGGATTAACCATGGTGGAAGAAGAAGCCAAACCTTGATTAAAATCCTTGGTCGGGACAGGAGGAAAGATGGCTTTAACGTTGACTACACAACCCGTTGTACCTATCAAATTGCAGCCATCTGTAGCGCAATCATGTTGCACAGCACCACAAATTATCCGTGGAACCACATCAATGGGCATATCAATATCCACTACGGAATGATTTGATCCACTCTTGACGAACTTAATCGCCGAAACAGTGACTGGCTCGTGCCCTAATGCCTTTTTCGGTTGAAATACAGAATAAACTACCGTCGATGCTTCGTTGTCAATTTCTTCAATTGTAGTCACAAGACCTGCGCATATAATAGGATTCAATGTGAAGTTAATTGCCTCATGCGAATATCTACTGAGCCAAACGGAAGAACCAACATCGGCATCTATGTACCCAGTGTCGACATTTATAGGTAGATGAACAATGTAATATCTATCAGTAATAACATGCATCTCCTCATGTGAAACAGAAGCCTTGATCAACAATGAAATACATGCAGATTCCGATGTCACATCAATATCTGTATGTAGTGCAGTTGCTCCCATCAATTTATCAGATGCATTCAACACCAATTTCGACAAGCAAGACACACATTGAACATGACTTGCACTGTATTCTCCCTTGTAGGTATCAAAGCTCAAAGACCAAACATCCAAGTTACCATCATTTGCAACAGCATAAATATAACCATGTCCACCATCTCTATTGGGATGAACGTGTTTTGGACGCTTGACGGGACTAAATAATTTGGCAGAGACAGCAAAGTTGAAGATACCAATAATTCCGTTTGTTTTACCATCCGGTCCACCTTGTTGAGTACGATGAACACCTTCTTCGACACCAGCACGTGTATTACCTTTGGGCTTACCAGGAGTAAACAGTTTCGAATAAATTCCACTGAGCAGTCCATGTCGACTTTCTGATTCTGACGCTGCCGTCATTTCCTTTAACTCATCGCTCATGAGCAATTGCGAATGTAGTTCCAATGGTCTCGTATTTTTCCAAACGTGAAAGATTCGTTTCTTGGATGTTCCCACAAGAACTGATCCTGACCCCATTGTGATAGAAGCACAATAAGAAACAAACGTCACCATTTCGTCCTGATCCAGAGACAGGACAGTAAATGCATCGCAGTCTTTATTAGATTCAGAAATATCCCTCCAGAAGCAAACACACCCATCTGGCGATGACCAATAAAGGCTCATGTCACTGTAAGCACTTGCGCCTTTCTTATAACTGTGAACATGATGATTGATTCCCGTAATAGCCGGTACAAGTGCAACGAACTGAATATTACAGGCTAACTTTTGCTGCTGCTGCTGCTGCTGCTGCTGAACAAAGGACGCCCCTTGTGGATGCGTAAACTCGACAACCGGCGCTTCATCGGAAGGCAGTAACTCTTCGGACAGCGACACGATATCTTGCTTCCATATGCGAATAAGTGCCGACGGAGTCCCCCCCAAAGTCGATGAAGATACAAGAAGTACGAATGCGAGACCAGAGGCGGAATCGATCCCACCGTAGCGACTGCTCGCGAGTAACTCTTGGCTCTGATTTTCAAAATAACTCGGCAAGAGTCCGTTCACAAAGGAAGAGGTTTTTTTGTCCCGCAGCAATTTTCGGTCTCTCATTTTCAAATCGTTTATGCGTGCAGTAATTAGTACTATTGGTGGAACGAATGAATTGATATGGATGGAGATAGATGGATGTAAATGAATAGAGTAATAGGCAGACGATAGAGACAATGATGACATCAAAGATGGAAGAGACAAGTTTGTGTGTGTGGCTTTGGAGTTTCGCGATATCGTACAGTACAGTACAGTATACAGCACCGTGCAGGCAAGCTTCTACTACGTGGACTCTTCCGCTGGAGAGTAGAAGTTTTGAATTACACATTTGAATGCAGGTTCTCGACAAGTCAATTCATAGAGACATTCAACCACGGCGACGTTTGCTGTTCATGAATTGCAAAAAGAATCAGTCCACTTTTTCATAAAAAAATGTCTTTTAAATATGCATCCCTGAATTTAGTTAGAATCTGAATCCTCTCATGTACATGTGGTCAATGTGCGTTATCCTTGTTGAGCTTAATTAACAATGAATGAAACATTGTATTTCCTAATGTGTTTATGTTTGGGCGCGGAGAGAAGCAAGCTAAACAACTGTACAATCACAAAATATATCTCTCGAATAGATGCCGTCTCTTGCTGTAATTCTTTACTCACTAGATACCACACTGGTACCACTGTCTATGTCGCTAATTGCGACAGCACGGCCATCAGGTCCAGTTGCAACTTTTTGGCGAACGTTGCGCTGATATGGTAATGCTTCCTTCTTAACCACACTTTGTTCTGGCTTAATCGCTCCGTATATTAAGTCTGATAGTTGTGATGTCTTTTCAATGGGCCTTGAAAACGTGTGATGATTGGAAGAATCCTTGCTATCCTCAACATTTTGTTTTCCTCCTGATTGCATGGGACGAATGCTACACACACATTCGGGTGCATCGCAACTGAAATGGACAACGCCATTCAAAGTAACCAGGACAAATGCACCATTCTTATCTTGTAGTCTCAGTTCCCATACTCCTGATCCAAGAGGGATTGTATCCGATTCAGAATTTCTTGCTGCAAGAGCGTCCATGAATGCAGCCTTTAACAGACGAACACTTTCCTCACAGAGTCTATCCCAAAAAGATCTTCCAATGAGTTCATCGGGTGTGAATTCCAGGAAATTGCTAACTGAATGAGAAACAAATCCTAGCTTGCCACTGGAGTCAAAGACGACAATGAGGTCGGGAATAGATCGTAATATCTGCTCTTTTCTCCTTAGGTCGTCGTTTTCTTCCTTGAGTTCTTCAATGAACTGTTTCTTGCGTTTCCTACTTAGTTGCGCTGAGCGTCTGTTGGCAGCTCGTTTTTGTAATTTCTTATCTTCATTTGAAGCCATGGAACCAGAATGCAATCTTTCCTCCGTTACGGTACCATCATCATTTCTCATCATTATGGGTTGATGACAGACTGTCGATGGATTGATTGTGGATGCTTTCATGACATTGTTATCAACCATGGTCTGGTGGGCATTGTTATTATTGTTTGGTAACAATTGAAAATTACCTGTGAATTCATGGACAATATCAAGTGGAAAAATGTGAGTAAAAGTGTTTCAATAATAATGACCATCAAAATATGGAGGCGCGACAAAAGGGGTAGAAATGACTGACAAATAATAATTCTCCCCCATGATCATCGTCGACCATGGATTTCTCCGAAGAAGGAGACAGATGGCCACTACGTCACACGTCATGACCACTTAAGAACTTTTTGACAAGAATAAGGCCTTAAGTTGAACATTGTCATCGTAACACTTATGTAGTCATCTGGCATCATCTGCTCTCCGGATTTCTGCAAGCTGTTTCATGCCAGATGGTCGATCTTACCGTTTTGACGCTGGGAAGCAAGAAATAAGGCATTCATCGCGTTCATATCCATCGATCCAAATGGATAAGAGCCCGATAGACCTTGATTATTCTGCCCCATAAAATGGAGAATTGAGGGGTGAGCTTGTAGGTTATTCATATAATTCAGTTGGTGCTGCAACGCATTCGAAGCATCGTTATTTCCTGCCATACCACCAGCGCTGTTGAGAACGTTGACAAACTGCTGATGGCTAATTCCAGGACCCAGTGATTTTAACATGTTTGCGACATTTGGTGGTAAAAAGTTTAAATTTTGCCTTGTGCTTCCTTGTTGGTTATCGTTGTTGGACGAATAGCTTCGGCTACTCACTGTTGAAGGCGCATGTGTAGAGCTTTGTAGATTCTGTTGTGTATTATTCTTGCTTTCGTTTGTTTTAATGTCTTCGTTCGATCGACTTGCATTATTACAGAGAGCAGCCAACGCGTCTAAACCTTGGTTCCCTTTCATGGTAATGTAATTGTCTGATTTATTTGATTGCTTCGTAACGAATATGAATAAGAGTTATTTTTCGAAAATGTTTGATGTGTATCCAAAAAGAGATGTTTTTTGTGTGATGGGGTTGTACGTGCGTTCCCGGTCCGGTTATGGGGTATGAGTTTGGTTCCGTCATCCAGATGGGACGTGAGGTATTCGCGGGGTAATTAGGATGACGTGGAAATTTTCATCTGATAAAGGCCATACGCATCTGCAACAGACACGAACAAGACACAAAAACGTAGAATTCTGTGTGTTCGGCGGGGGGTACAGTAGGATGGTACCAGGGTACGATGCCGCACAGCACAATTCAAAACTACTGTAGACTACAAGGTACACAATACAAGGAGACTAATTAATACGATGTATATGGAGTAATAAATAATGTATATGTAACAATTAGCAATCTATTTTTAGCGAAGCTCTCTCAGCTTGACATCATTTGCGCCCAACGAGCAGCATAAAGACTATTGTCGGCACCTCTAGCAATGAGTTCTGCATGTGTCCCACTTTCAACCACCGAGCCATTCTGAAGCACCACAATTCTAGTTGCAAATCTTCCAATGGTCCATCTTTTTGAAGTCATTAGTGTCGCAGCACCTGAATGTCTTAACGTTTTGATAAGTTTTATTTCCTCTATTTCGTTCAAATGATTTGTGACGTCGTCAAGAAGTAGAACTGATCCTAGAAGCGACCTTGTTATGGAAGTCGTTGCTGACATCGGATTATCATTTGTCAGTATAATTTGCGCAATTAGTTTTGTAAGCAGTACTTTGGACCATTCTGACGCGGAAAGAATAACTACGTTTCGATTTGAATTCGTCATATCATCTTCATTGGCGGTAACAAGAGTATTAAGCTTCGTCGGAAGCCTTGGTAATAAACTTTTCGAAATACCAGTAAATTCTATGGCAAGATCAACGGCACTCTTAACGGCTCCTTCGTGGGTTCCTATGGGACATGTGGGTCTCAGGATATCATATAAACTGAGACCAGAAAATAACTGGGACATATCTGAAAGTGTTCGTGCATCGTTCAGCATAACACCAATCTTACGTCTTAGTTCAACAATGTTCCATTTTTGAGTCTCAATGCCACCAATCGAAATGTTTCCTCTTGCAATAGCAGTGGTTCTTGAGCGCTTCGGTGGCATTGCCAATGATTCACCAATTGTGGCTAATAACCTTGTTTTGCCACATGATTCATCGCCTAGAACAGCAACAACTTCTCCTGCCCTACAAGTAATATTGACGCCACGGCATGCCCAGGCCCTTTTCCTTGCATGGGCGGCCCATAAATTAGAAATCTCAACTCCTTTATTTTGAGACGATACTGATGACCCAGATGTGACTTGATTAATGAAATTCACTTCATTCATAGTGTTTGAAAGATTCCTTAAGAATGGAGCAATGTGACACATTTCACGAGAGGAGTCAACAGCAGCAAATAATGCTCTTGTTGTCAGGAAATAGGCAAAAAGGAGCATCAAGCAAATGTTTACGAGTTGCCTTGAATCTAAAGGAACATCTGTAAACAGCGAAATGATCACATACACACCAACAGGTAACGTCACAAGAGCTCCACATATTACTGCGAAGGCTACTTTGCGAAGAACTATTGATCTTTTTGCAGGCACCGTATCCGAACATTTCGGTCTTGAAGTAAGACTTGCTGATTCATGCAACAAAATTCTTTCGATGGCGCCGTTTTCCATTTGGATGCGTAAACGATTGGCACTAGAAACACCTAAATTAGAAATCTTTTCAACATTTCTAATGTGCAAGTCATATGCATCCATCTTGTCTGATTTAGTTGACTTTTCTTCTATTGTCGATGGGAATTTAGAGCGCCTTCGCTCAACAACAGAAAGCTGAGATAAAAGCAAAAGTGTCGACAAAACAGATACCAATAAAATGCTTCCCAAAGGATTTGACATTATGGTTTGCACTTCCATGGCAAGGAGCTGTCGCAAGTCATGGCCTAGCGTCATCACGATATCCTTCAATTCACCGCCCAAAATGGACCATTCAATCGGCCATTCACGAACTTCCTCAAGAGAAAGAATTTTCACCGCTGCCATGACGATCCTAGTGCAGATAGGCTTGACGACCGCAACAGACGATGCCAAAATTGTACATACAGTAAGAAACACGAAAGTTCGTAGCCTTGCTATCTCAAGGGTTGCCAGGCTCTGAGATTGAACTGCATTTGCAAACGTCGTTGTAAGGTTATGTCTGAAAGGAGCACCGGACGCCAGTCGAAGGAACAATTGACTATTTTCAAGAGCTGCCTTTATCATCTCCGATATCGAACTTAGCAGTTTGTCTGATTTTAATTCAAAAATTAACTTCCTTGTGAGAACTGAAAGTACATAAGCAATGAATGCAAATGGCGCCCATGTGTGGAATATGTCAACATCAGCTACAGCGATGGTGCTTAATATTTGTCTAAAGGTCATGATAACTTCATCCGGGGTTTGCGGGATCAGCCATTGTTGTGATGAGAAAGCCCCCCCTAACGCTTTCACGCATGCCTCTATAAAAAGATACATAAATGACAGTGCCATGAAATCAGTGAAACCCATGGACCTGCCCAGGGTACCTAGCTGATGCATATCTTCAGATGACAGCAAGTTCGTAGTTGACTTTCTAGCCACGGGTGAAGACGAATGAAATCTTCCAAGAATATCGTCGACAGGAGATTTAGTTTTCAAGGATGATTTGGTCGTAGTAGTTAGGTGACTTCTGTGCTTCCTTGCGTCGATAGGACGCTTGAACGTGTCAGACTCCCAATCATCATCAGACCATGCACTATCATCAAAATCCCCCAAGCGTCTAGATTTACCCAACAATGCAAATAATTTCAAGGATGGCAATCTGCAAATATTTTTGGCTCTTTGTACAATAGTGAGACGTCCATCGTCTTCAATGTCAAATGATGCAGGAGACGCCCGACGTTTGTAATCACTGGTGGAAGATGGAGTCGCAACAAAAAATGTTGATGGATCGACTGTATCGCCATAATCTTCAACATCACTACTTTCATCTTCATGATCATCATCATGGACTTGCATGGACGCTGGATATGCCAACATTGCATATGGATTTACATCTGGTTTCGGTATCGACTCGCCATATCTTTTCTCTACCATTTCTACATTACCTAGAAACCCCTTTTCATTCACAACACCACCGCCCTGTGTCTGACCCTCCTGGACCGGCAATGTTCCTTGCTTGAATGGTTGTGGATGCATTCCCTGTACTTGTCCCTGTCCCTGCCCCCGTTGTCGACCTTGACTGTCATCAATGGGCAATTCATGCGCCTGCTTGGAGGATGAATCATCCTCACCCTTGTCCTCGCTCTCCACACCCTGCTGCTGCTGCTGCTGCTGCTGCTGCTGCATCAACCCATACAAATGCTGTTGCAAAGGACTTTCACCACTTCCCGTGTAAGTTTCACCACCAGATGATGCACTTCCCCTTCCCCGTTCAGTCCCAAGAATTCTTTTCCTTCTATTTTCACTCACCGTCCTCCTCCGATCGTCTTCCCATTCATCCCTTGCCTCCGTTGCAGTAGTCGGCGCCCCCCCAAAAATACTGCTGACTCTTCCCCTCACTTGATCCTTGATACTTTCCTTGATACCCGTCACACCATCTATACTAGAAAACACTGTTTTGCGCATGGCACCAGACACACTCTCTGCAATATTGTCCGAGGAAGTCGCCACAGTCCTCATCACTTGCTGAGCTCTATTCGATAGGATGGTATCCACATCGGATATCGCATCCAATGATTTTCCAAATTTGTCCAGGATGGATTTCCCGAATCCCTGCAAGGCTGGTCTTGCACGATGTGGTACAAGCGCTCCAGAGTTTGGATCCAAGTGCGATGCTTGTGCCGGAGCCGAAAGTGGTCTTTTACCATGATACGGCTGTCCCTGTGGAAACGTAGTAGTACGACGAGGAAGAGGATGCAATATACGTTGTTGCTGTTGTGGTTGTTGTGGCAGCGGTCGAGACTGTATCGAAGACGATTGAGGACCCACTCCTTCAAGTCGTGGCGGCTGTGGTGGAGGGGGCGGTTGATGCAACCGTTGTTGTGGTTGTGGTTGCAAAAAGTCGACCTGTTCTCGTTGCCTTTGAAACTGCAAATGCGGCGGCGGCGGAGGAGGAGGAGGACGAGGTCGGACAATCCAGGATTTCCCCTCTGAGTGGTCTTGTTCTTTTACTTCTTTTTCTTCTTGTTCTTGTTCACGGAGAACTGGATCATATTGGATCCCATCATCCTCTATTGCGTATTCCTTCTTCTCCTGAGACTTGACAGCCTCACCATAATGAGGATGAGGAGGAGGATGATCTCCAAGAACAAATTGTTCTGCTTGTTGTCGAGTCATGATTTGTTCTGAATAAGAAGAACTGACATCTGTAGCACTGTCACTCCCCCATCCCCTGCTATCATCTCCCAGCACTGTGAAAGATTCCCTTTCCCTTTGCTCCGTACTGCTGCTGCTCATTGGATGATGAGAAATGTCATCACTTGTTGTTGAATGAGGAGGAGGAGGAGGAGGCGGTTGTTGTGGCAGTGGAGGAGGAGGGGGTATTGTAGCCTTTGCATAGTAATTATATCCCCCAAACAGCAATGATTGCCATTGGATGACCCAAATGAAAACGCTCTTCATGATTCTGCAACAAGCAAGCAAGCAAGCAAGCAAGCAAGCAAGTATCCTACTTACTTCTTGGTATCAGATATCCGATTGATCAGGTCAGATCAGATCAGGTCAGTTACTGTAACGGTAAGCCTTACGGTAAGGCAGGCAGATGATTGATGGATTACTTGCTCATTAGCTAGCAGGCCAGTCAGTAAGTGGTCAGCAAGAGAAGGAAGGAATCAGAAATTGATTGATTGATTGATGTGTAGCAAGGTAAAATACAAAATATACCGAATGATGATGTTTCTTGTTTTGGATTGATATTGATATAGGATAATGTAGAAATATGAAAATGATTGAAGACACGGATTGAATAGTTTCTATTTTGCCATGATGCTGCCATGATGGGTTGAATGAGCTCTGTAACTAGCTCTACTCTCTAGAGAGAGCCTCTCTACTTTCTAACACACATAAATAGCTCTAGAGAGAGTAGAGCTACTAGCTAGAGAGCTGTAGAGCTACTAGAGCTAGAGAGCTCTACTAGAGTAGAGTGCGTACAGTAGAGAGCTTCCTTGCACATCATTACACATTGGTACTCTGTATGTATGTTATGTCTCTACATTACACGTGTCTTTCAATCCTTTCACCCAACCCGTCATGGCTAATTAATTACGGGTGGCACCTATCACCTATCAATCATCTCTCATAATATTATATTTTTATTTTTAGTCTATAAAAAAATTTAAAACACAGAACACTATAATCTGTTATTATATGCAGTAACTTCTCATCGGTTCCATTCATTCTCATTTCAGTCAGTGTTTCAATCATTTCATAATCATCACATGCATGGTAATTAATTAATTCTACTTATGATAATCACATGAGTCCATCAGTCAGTATGTGCAGTACAGCAGCACTGTAGTTAGTATATTCAATCAATCAATCAATAAATCAATCAATCAATCGAACCTCTAGTACAAGAACCTACAACAAGCAAACTCTGCTGAGATCATTCGTCGTCATACAAAAAGAAAGAGTCACATCATGGCGGCGACATTCTTTCGTTGTTGTTGTTGCCCATTGCAGATTTGGCTTCCAATGGTTGTAATTCTAGTACTTGAGTGTGTAGATTTACAGGATGCATTTGTCATTACAGCTACAAACAAACTTGGAGGTCTTTATCATTATGATCATGCTGTAGCAACAACAAGTTCCACCATGACGATGTCAACGATGATGTCTACTACTACTACTACTACTACTACTACTACTAGTCTATTTAGTAGTAGTAGTAGTAGTAGTAGTAGTAGTAGTAGTAGTAGTAGTAGTAGTAGTAGTAGTAGCAGCAGCATCAGTAGTACAATGACTATTGGGAGTATTAGTAATAATAATGATGATGGTGACGACGACGATACTTACAGTAATACTACTAGAATGCCACTGCCAAAGGTTGTATCATTCCTCAATTCTATGAAAAGTAACACCGATGAGGACAACAGCAGCAGCAGCAACAACAATAAAAATCAGTTACAATCGCCACAAAACTTCTTGGAGATGCTGCAACGTCAAAACATTACTCGAATTGCTACTCATGGTTATATAACTCACAAAAGATCCTTTGGATCATCTCTTGCATTTATAGATCTTGTTGCTGGTGGTGGTGATCATCATACATCCAGAATAGTAGTACAAAGTCCACTTCAAGCATTATTAAAAAAGCAAGATTATCATCACCACCGAATGAAATCTAGTTTTGCATCCATGTTGAAATCTTTGTATCCTGGGACAAGAGTTTATTTGGAGGGAGTACCATGTGGTACGAAGAATCCTGGAGAAGTTGTTCTTTTAGTTCAATATCTAAGGTTTGAAATGTGCAGTCGAAATCCTCAACATGTCAAGGGGTTGCTCATGAAACTATCACAAAATCTTTTACAGGAGGACGATCATCGTCATAAGGATGCAAAGAAGAAGGAGGAGGATGAGGAGAGAGACGTAGTGTGTCAAGAAAAACAACGCGTAGGTCTTTGTTTGGAGGAAGTAACAAACTCGTTTGGTCCCAATATTAATGTGAGTGCTTTGAAACACATGTTAACAAAGGGGAAGGGGGACCACAAAGTGATGGGGATGGAAATGGATCATCATGTTTTAGAAAAGTCTCTCCTCCTCTTGTATAATCCATCGTCACAAAGAAACTCTGTGACCAAGCCTTATCCTATCAATGCAGGGACTCGTATCAAAAGTCAAAAGAATATGGTGCCAATGGAATTATCCATGGCAAGAGTTATTGTCAAGAATCTTCCACAAGACTCAAATTATCCTTTTACCTTGTTAATGGACCAAAAAGGAAGTAATGAAGTGATCTACAAGACATGGTTTAGGATTCCTGCTGAAGTCAAGGAACCGCCCACTGACATAAAAGATTCTTTGCAAAAGAGACAAGAAAATGTTATTCCTCGTGAAATTTCAATTCGTACCCTTTTGGATGAAGTTACAAAGAATAAAAGTTATCCAAATGAGACAAGAACAATGGATTTGATTACCATTGAGGGATGGGTTGAAAATCGTAAAAGATTTCAGAAATCAAGAAATGAATCTGTGACAATTTTGGAACTTGTAGATGAGATGGAGGTTACAGATGGGCATGACGACATGCCCGATTTACTAGATAGCAGTAGGTTGAAATGTGTATTGCATCCTGACTGTTGCTTGGCTACTAGTTTCACCCACAGCGGAGATGTCCCTCCGAGTCATGTGTATGGTCATCTCTTGGGAAAAGGTTCCAAAGTTATTTTACAAGGATATTGTTGTCAAGCAAATCAACGCCCGATATTTTGGGTGACAACAGCTCGACTTGCACGTTGTACATGGCGTCCCTCCAATCTGAAATATGTCTTTGATTTAATCGCTGGTAGCAATGTGACAGGGACGTACTCGTTTGATGTAGAGGAGATAGCAAGTGCTCTTGATATTGGGTATCAAAAAGCTGAAAGCATCATGAGTCAATGTAGGTCTTCCGATGCAACGGAGCGGCAGTGGCTTGCTGCTGAATTTTCTCGAAAGTTGCAAAATGGAAGTTCACGTCATGGAGTCTTGACAGACGAAATGAAGCGAATACTCGATCAGTATGCGTGTTTACGACATGATTATCCCTTGGAAAAAATTGAACGAGATGATATCATCTCGTTGAGAGACAACTTTGACAATATTCAAATGTTGAGGCGGACTGCATCGCTCAAACGAAGCTCTGAAGGGTCTAGATGGAGCAGCAGGAAACGTCCTCAGCTCGAGTTCATGGCCCAACAAGTGAAAGATGCTGTTGAGTCTCATGCAGATTTTGGATCCCGGCCTCTGAATATATTAGATGTGGGCGGTGGTAGAGGTTATCTATCTAATTACCTGTCTTTGATTCTCGGAAGTGATGTCGCTAAAGTGCATGTCATTGATATTGACAGCCGAGCAGTTAGGAACGGCATAGTTGATGCAAAAAGAAAAGGCATAATAAACGTTCAATATGGCGTTGGCGATGCATCAAGTAGTTTGGAAGTAGCAAAGTTAGTTGTGGATGAAATACACCCTAAGTATGATATAATTGTGGCTCTCCATGCTTGTGGAGCTCTGAGTGATGTGGCGTTAGGTCATGCAGTTTCCAACGCAGCTTCATTTGTCATAACACCATGCTGCTTCATGTCCAATCCTTTTCTTCGCGTGGCACTTGGATCTCATGGATTGGAAGGAGGTGAGAGAATTCATTTGAAACCTTGCCAATGGCTTGGATTGCAGGAGAAAAATATGTTTGCATTGACAAAAGCCGCTGAACTTCAAGGTGACATCAACGTATCTGGAGAAGCCATTCATACTCTTTGTTCATTAAGGGCGAGGGCGGTAAAAAGATACTGGTCTGAAACTAACAGCGAGCAACTTGACATTCGTATCAAGACCTTTCCCATCGAATTTTCGACAAGAAATTACTGCATTGTAGGTAAAATAGGACCCACATGATGAACCTATTAGCTTAAGATATACTATTCTCCTCCTGTTGTAAATCCAGCTTTTTGATGAATATGACCGATATCACTCTGGAATTCAATAGGTATCATCCAGTCGCGTTTCTCAACCTTCTTATCTGCATCACTTTGACTCTCGCAGTGATTTTGAGGTGTAGATTTGTTACTTGCACTAATCACCTCGTCGGATTTTGAGTCTTTTTCCGTCGAGTCGCACAATGCAGGAACAGAAACGTTGCGGTCAAGTTTGAGAGTTCCTTGCCCTTCTAAGCAGTCTTCTTTGAATCTTCCCTTGTAAACAGCACCATTGCCAAAGATTAATGTTCCACGCCCGTCTCGTTTACCGTTGAGCCACATTCCATCGTATTGTTGACCATTCGGATACACTGCTTTTCCTTTGCCCTCCATAGCATTTTCTACCCACATACCATCGTATATGAATCCATCTGAGACAATAAGCCTTCCCATTCCATGGCGTCTGCCATCTTTCCAATGACCATTATACTCAGATCCATCAGGCCATCTGAACACGCCTTTTCCACAAGGGACGTTATCTCTCCAGTCCCCTTCGTAACTAAAGCCACTGTTGAAAGAGTACTTTCCAACACCATGGCGCGTATTTTCTTTGAACTCTCCACTATATGTGCCCCCTACTTCAAGCTTTCCCTCATTCCCGATTGTGTAGTAGTAATATGTTCCAATGCCATGCTAAGACATTTTGATAAATAATTGAGAGTGAGATTAAATCGAAGGAAAAACATATTCATCGGGACGAGTAAGTGCTACTCACCATTTTTCCTTTTTCCCAATCACCGACATATATAGTTTGACTTCTGTCTCCATTGAATAGCGAACCATGACCGTGCTCTTTGTTGTTTCTCCATTCACCCTCATAAATCATATTATTATTGTATAAACAAACACCCATACCGTCACGTATATTATTTCCAATATTCATTTCCCCTTCGTAAACTATGTAACTCGTTCTAGAAGGAGCGTTGAGGACAGGGGATGAACTATTTGGAGATGATAGCAAAGATGCGTCTTCTGCATGCCTAAGATAATACAGGAAATGTGCAGATCTCCATCTCGCGTCATCTGGATTTCCCGTTTTAGGAATATCAATATGGTATGATTTAATTGATTTGGCAGATTTTCCATTGGATTGCTGCACTAATTTTGACTTTTTAGATTGTACACCTTTTGTCAACGATGGTCTCTTTAAGGTTTGTGTCTTGTAGGCTGCAACTGGTGCCTGTACTCTCAAAGGGGGGTTCTCAATAGTGGGTTGTATTTGCGATGATGAACTAACCTCAGGAGCGGAGGTAGTAGTTTCATCTACTACTAAGGGTGCTTCATTAAGAGGAGTAGGCGTTTGCTCTAGCGGTATTCTTTGTTTTTTCCTTCCACGAACACCCTTTTTACGCCCATAATCGCTTGCATCCCCCGGCCTCCTATACGGCCTTTTTCGAGTGAAGTAGGACTTTCTCATAGGAGTAGTTACAGCCTTTGTTTTATCTCTATGTTTGTCCTTTTCTAGTTTACTTTCGGTTCCATCTGTAGTCGACACATAAATCCTCTGACAAGAGAGGACACCGGATTGTACATTAAAGCCGCCAATAATTTCAAATGTCCCAAACTGATTATGTCCTGATCCACGAACATGAATATATCCTTCCGGAAGGGCACCTCCTTCTACACCGTTGACTTCACTACTATCATCGTTATCATCCAACTCAAATGCCACACGAGCATCGGGTGGAGGTGTCGCGTTGAAAAATAGGTGAAAGGTCTCTTGCACTCTGCTTGTAAGTCTATCTTTACGTTTCTGTAGCTAAAAGTTTGAATTTAGTGGAATAAATTATATTTTTGAAGAAACAAAAAAGCAATACTGTATAGAGAGCATAAGAAAAATAAAAGACGTACCGAAATATTTTCAAAGTATCCCTTCCAACAACCTCCAATCGGGCACGTATCAGGATACGATGTCCTAGCAGCATCTGTAAAAGTTCCTCCTATAACTTCGGCAAAGGACGAACCTGACATCTTTGCAGTCTTCAACGAAGCACGTGAGTTTTCTTCTTTCAATTTTTCGGTGCGTTCTTTTTCATCATGTTTCTGAGCACTTGTTTCCTGTTGTGTGCCACTACTTGCTCGATTTGAAGCTGAATCAGATGGTATCTCTTTCAAATCTATCGGTTGTTGATTTTGAACTTCCATAGAGATCTCCTTGACATTGCTTGATACGTCATTGTTGGGCATTATTATCTCTGTCTTTTCCTCGTGACCCTTTTCGGACATGTCAGGTATCTTCTCATTTGATGCGTTTGTAGGGGCAACATCCATTTTATTTTCCAACTTTGCCACAAGATTTTGATTGTCTTGATTTGAAAGTTGGGCCTTTTCTGCATGGTGTGATTCATTATGCTCCTTCTGTGCTGCCGACACACCGCCCTCATCACCACCACCATCAAGCGACCGTGATGCTTCATTGACATTTGCCCCATTATGAACCTCACCTTGAATGTTTTCTTGTTCTCCCCCAGTCTCTTCTTCCACATCATCTTCTTCTACCTCGTTAATTAGAGAGCTAGGTACCATGACATCCTTGGCCTCCACGATCTTTTCAAACTTGTACATAAAGGGCCTAACGCCAACAACAGGCCTTTTCCTACCACCGCCCCTCTTCTTGGGTCCCACAGCACCCGAAGCTGATGGCGACGCAGGTGATGACGATTGATGCCCATGCGCTATAATTCGATCCATATCTTCTTCTGAAGGAAGATTACCGAATGCCCAATGCCCGGTCCAAACCCATTCTCCTTGTTGAGTGCTTAGCGGGTCAAATGGCGCCCCAGAGGTGGGAGAAGGAGGTGCTTGGTTTGGTTTGGCATCGGTGATATTTTTGGGAACCGAAACATGCCGTATAACTCCCCGAAGTGATATCATGACGATGACGAGATATGATCAAAGGAGACTTTCGACGGTGTATTGTATCTATCGTTAGTCGCTGTTTGTTTCTCTTGGGTTTCTGCTTGCTGCTTTGCTTTGTGGCGTTTTTTTTTGTGCCGAGAGATGCATGCGATCTGCGAATGAATGAATGAATATGAATTATACATACACACCTGGTAGAGTGTGAACGCGCTAACTGCGTTCAAGAGGTACCGGTACCCTACAGTACTGCAAAACTGTAACTGCACGTAGTGATACTACGTGCAGTAGTGCGCTTTGTGCTTTCGTTGTATGTTGGGTCCCGGTGGGGGCATTTGAGAGAGAATTTCGGTATTTTGTATTTTTTCCTCTACACACACTGCATTCATTTTTTTACCTTTTTTCTATTATATAGTATGTATATATCATTATTATTATCAAACAGGAGTCCACTTTTTTCTTTTTCAAACATTGTTCATATTCTTTTCTTGCTCCAAAGTGACAAATTACCAAATTCTTCTTTAGAGCAACATACTTTCGACAACATTGGTAATATTATCAGGATCACAGCAAGGACAACCTGTTCTCCTTACACCTGGAGCATGCTCTCTTTTAGATGATATCATTTCCAACATGCGATCAGACGTACAATCGATCATGTGATTTAATCTATTCTCAGCAGTCATGTTAGCCCCCATTCGATGTGAAGTCATAGATGATGCGATGCGATGATGTGTGAGATTGGTTGGTTTGGATTCGTAGAATGACAGTCCTGTTGCATTATGTTTTTTAGTATGGTTCATTTGTTTTGAAAGCGTACCTTTTGACGAGGTAGTAGAAGCATTAACAGCTGATGATTGACGAGTCTCCTCCTTTTTGTCATTGTCGTCCTCAAGTTCATGTCTCCGAATGATAAAGTTTGCAGACCCTTCCAAGGATCCTTGAATGATATCTACACCACCGTTATATTCTAGTATTTCTTTTTCACCATCATCAACATCACCATCACTGTTATTAAATGGTTGACCTAGGGGAGGAGCCCTACAATCTCTTGCCAGGTAATCCTCCATTGCATTTTTAATGTATTCTGCTAAAATTCTTCGATCTTCTACCTCTTCATTACCATTCCCAACCAAACCACCAATTCGTCCAAAGACCAAATCTCTCAGTTGCAAACAAACCCTCTCCCAAGTCTTTCTGCCTCCCTGGAATCCCGGAGGTAAAGCATCTAATACATCATCCCTTGTAACCTCTGAAAGTGGTAACAGAATATTGGTTTTAAACGTGCCCCCATCGCTTTCCTTGATTCCAGGTAATAGCTCTCCCTTATTCAGCCGAGGAAAGACAATCGCAATGACAGTTTCCAAAGGGACACAGCCAGGTGTACGACAGGCTGTTTGCATCACCATGACGTTGGTACCAAGGTCTAGAATCTCTTCTGGAATGGTATCTTCAATGTAGGATACTACCCTGCGTTTGTGCTCCCTGAGGATTAAATTTTCATTGGCACTAAACATGATGGTTGTAGGTTTGTTTGTTTCAATTACAATATTACACGCAGATAATTACTGTAGTACTATTAATTACTCTTTATTTAGTGAGAGAGAAGCAGTGACTAGAGAGAATGAATAAAAGTGAGAGGTGAATTATGAAATATATATGGTGAAAGTTGAGAAGAGGAACGAGAATCGTAGGTACAAGTACTTACCGTAATAATTGGGTGGGGGGAGGGGGCGATCGATGGCGAACAAACGGCAAAAAGCAAAAACAAAAATAAATCACAGCACAACTCACAGCACCACATAAATAACATTATCAAACTGCAGCACGCGATGCATCATAATGCATACCTCGTAACTCGTAACAAATGACGAGACTACAATCAATCCCATCTTGTTCGAACCGCGCTCTCTAGCTAGAGATTACATACGCAGTAATGATGGCATAAAGCTTCAGATAAAGTACAAGGACACACAGGCACTTTTGTGTGCTACGGTATAACTTTTGGCGTTTTCTATACTTTGCCGCTCATCAGCTCCGACCCTTTGCAAACAAATGAAATGATATTCGTCTATTGTGAAATATTTTCTATTTACTGCAAACAAACATACAAATAATAATTATCCTTCATCTTCTTTTCACTGGCTGATGATTAGTTCCGGTGGTCAATCTACCAATCAGTGGTTTTCATCAAGATGATAATCAACGTCCTCCTGGATTTGTTTTGGTACTGATGCAAGATAACGAAGAAGAAGTCCTTCATTTGAAATCCATAGATACACATTTGGATCGCAAGGTGATTTTGATGATCTCAACTGGAAATATATAGGGGGGCGATGAGGAATATTTTTCGTTATATGGGAGCTAAAGAAAGAGACTAGCTAGAGAAAATCTTGAATCAGCAAGGTATAAAAAAAAAGAGAAAGGTGGTTTTGAATTTTGTGGATGCAAGTGAATGTTTGATGCGGAGGACCGAGGACACTAATGAATATATGATATACCAATGTTAGAAGAAGTTGGCACATTTTGATTTGCTCAAAGAAATAGAATCTTCTCTTGGGTGCTACTGATAAATTTGATTGTCTCTTTATTTTTCTCTGCCGTCCACAGTTGGAAACTGGAAACTTGAAGAACCCTCTTTGCACAGGTCGGTCGTGGACATTGAAAAAATAGCGTCTCATTGCTGTACTTTCTCTCTAGCTAGCTACTAGAGAGAGAAGATGCTTCATCTACTTCATACACCACAGACTACAGTGATAATTGATTATATCAACAAGACCAAACCCAAGTCAAACATACAATTTAAAATACATGCGAGATAGTTAAAAGTAATGAATGAGAAAATACACCACCATGAATCGATCAACAGTCCAAATAACAATTCACCAAGTCGTCGTTCCCATGATCCCTCCTTAATTCCGTCTTTGGCAGGTTGTTAGCACAAGTAAAAAAGTTCAAGTTTGATAAAAAATTGTCGAGTGGAAAAAGGTAAAGGTTTGAATTCAACTCTGCGGTTGAAGAATAGGGCCAATTAATTGCTTCCGGAAATAGTTACCTTTCAAAAAGCACTGGGTTCCTCTTACACGTTTGTGCAGTCCAAAAACTGCAAAACTTACAACAGTTGTCCGTATCATTCAACGTGATGCCTAGTGTCATCCAAGCTTGACCTTTTCCAATTTTTTTGATGATATTTGTTGTTTCTTAGAGAGAGAGAGAGAGAGAGAAAAGAAAAAGAAGATTTGCCAAAGAAATCATTGTCATGAGGGGGTACATGGTCGTCCGTCCATACATCCATACATCCATACATCCATCCATCCAGCCATACATCCAGCCAGCCAGCTAATGATAAGTGAAAGTCCTCCTCCTATAGTGCACCGTCTCCAACCTCCACCGCCTATAACCTCCAACCACCAACAACCTCCGACAATCAACAGCCAACAATCAACCTCCAACCACCACTCCTTCATTGGTCGCTTATTAATATATCCATGGGGGTATTCGCTTTTCAAAAAGAGTAACAGATACAATGCATGTATTCATCACAGTGAGATTCATCCGCAAAACAACCACATAAAACACACAACACACTCCATTCTTCTTCTTCACTGCGATGAGATTTAACAAAAC
>JAAMXU010000643.1:0-26981 GCA_019693545.1 Chaetoceros muelleri | reverse complement strand
TCAAACTGCGCGGGTGTTATCCAATCTTCACTCGCTCACCCCCCACTTAGATGTAACCTAAATGTCGACTGTACGTGTAGTTACGGACCAGGTACACTGTACTGGAATCAAAAATAGCGACTGTACGTGTAGTTACTGACCAGGTACTGTACGGTAACGGTACAACTTGTGTATTGCAGAGAAGCCATCAAACAACAAAAATATAAATTAGAACCGAGAAAACAGAGAGAATGAAAAATAAACGATCATTTTCCTTCAATTTTTTGAATATCTTTATCTGTTCTGTCTGTTTGTTTGTTTATCCATTTTGACTTTGCTTTGATCCCTCCCAACAGAAACATATTTTGCACCAAGAATATCCGTTTGGCTGCCACACACATTGAGGAGTTAATTTTTTAAAAAGAAAACCAATATGGAAGTGACTACTAGTAGTAACAACAACAATGCAAGGAGGAGGAGCCTATTAGCAAGAAGCGGCGGCATGGTGCAGAAAGATCTACTTGACCTAAAAACCAAACATGAAAGACTCAAGACGAAATATGGATATTTGTGGAAGAGCCTGTCATGTGATCCAGCTGTCATTCAAGAATATCAAAGTTTGTTGCTGCTACAGACACCTGCTGCTGCTGCTGCTACTGCTGCTGCTCGACTCGATCACGAGACGAAGACAAAAGCAGAGGATTCCATTGTTAGTCGTGATTTGTCCAACTCGTCGGATACTCTAAATGACCATGAGAAGAACGATCATGACAGTGAGAGGATTCATAATAGCGATCATGTCAGTGACGTTGATACTGACAGTGATGGTGCTGCTAGAGAAAATCCAGAGAAAAAGGCCGCCACTCAACAAATGGAAAAGACACCAAACATTGATTTTTTAGCAGCCGTTGAGAGCAGACGTCCCATTCAATTTCAAATTGGTTCCTGCTGCGATGTTTCCAATGGATGCGATGGAATCACCTGTATTGCACCTATTGTTGAAACTGAGACTGTTGAAGAAGAAGAAGAAATAGTAGGAGTGGAAACTACATCGTCTGGCGTCGTGCCTTTATTACGTAGAAATTTGTCACAAATGAGAAATGTTCATCAAGAAGAAGATGACACGTCCACGTCTGTACAGAGTGAGACAAAGAGCAATGATGCATTATCGTTCGTGGAAAGAGATGAGACATTTCAAGATGGTGAAAGTGTACCCTTGAGTCAAGATGTTGTTGATTTTGATTTATCAGCTTTGAATCTTCATAATGATTCTGTAGTAGATGAGGGAGAAGAAGCAGATGACGAAAGAGTCACGAATACACGTGGTGTTGATAATGATGATTGTTATGGGAAGATCAAAAGTGTCCTTGGCGAGGAGATGACAGCGACAAAGAATAATTATAATAGTAGTGATGAATCAGTTTCAAGGTTGGCAGAGTCTTCGTCATCAGATGATGACGGGACAGTGACATTTACATTGAACGAAACCTCCTTCATTAGTGCTGGAATTATCGCCATGGATAATGATACTAGCCAAGAGCAAGAATATCTTCGTCAAGACCAGGAGAAGAAGACGGATGAGACTGCTGCTGCAGAGAAACACACCTTGAAAGAATCGGATAGTGTTGCATCTTCCAGTGATGATGCGGAATGGTCAGAAAATGGTAGTAACAAATGGGTACCACCAGAACAAACGATTGATTCAGACGAGTATTCCTTAGAAACGGAAAACAAAATTCTAAATGTGGAAGATTCTGATGACATTAGCTATGAAACATTTTCAAGGAATGAATATTCTACTACTAGTGAATCTGAGGGATTGGAAAAGGAGAATAGAAGATTTGATTTGGAATCAAAAGATAACACTTTTGGCTATATTAATAAGGATGAGAAAGCATCTACAGATAATACAAAATGGTCCAAATCTCGATCCGTTCCCAAGGATAGTGAGCGTCCTAAAAGCCAACAACGAACGAACCGACAGAGCAGCAGCATTCAGAGGAGCAAAGGAAACTTTAAGAAAAACAAGGAAATCATCACACGTCAAACATTTGATGAATTTGACAAGTTGGTTTTCAAAAATCGTCTACAGGATGTACAAGTACAATGGTCTTCGAGGCTCATTAAAACAGCGGGTGTCACCAGACTCAAAAAATGTAGAAAAGGAGATTCTGTCATTCATACTGCCATGATTGAATTAAGTACAAAGCTAATCGATTGTGAGGATCGTTTAAGATCTACCCTTTGCCATGAAATGTGTCACGCAGCTCAGTGGCTGATAGACGGGGTTGCGAAGCCTCCTCATGGAAGCTGTTTCAAGAAATGGGCATCGCTTGCCATGAGAAAGATCAATGGGATGTTGGTGACAACTACTCATGATTATGTAACAAACACTTTCAAGTTTGCTTGGGTGAGTTTAAGACATGCATGCTACTACTAGTATAGCAAAAATATGTTCACATTGTTTTCAACTCTCACGTCTTGCCTTCACAATTACAAACTTTTCAATTAAAATTTTACAGGCATGTTCTACTCAAGGTTGCCCAGTGATGATACAACGACATAGTCGCAGTTTGGATCCGAATAGACATTGTTGCGGTAAATGCAAAGGTAGATTTATTGAAATAGAAATGCCGGGAAGTACTCAAGACATTTCTAAAAATGGTTACACTCCCAAGAAAAAAAGGGATGCTAGTGGCTTTAGCTTGTTTGTTCAAAATAATTCAGCGCAGGTGAGAAAGAATCTTCAAGCTTTAAATGGAGATGGAAAGGTTTCTCAAAAAGAAGTGATGAAGGAATGTGCGAAACTTTGGAGGATCAAGAACACCAGTACCAACTCAACCAATAACGCTTTATAATTTATATTTTTAAATATAATTTGATCATCGTAAAGAAAGGGGGTCATTGATAAAACCTGATTGAGAAAGGTTGAGTGAATTAAGACGTGGTGCTAGCTAGAGAGAGATGGTAGACATTGTTGGAGCCAAACGAAACCATCATAGAAGCAATAGAAGCGTTTGATCCAGGGTAGGGTATAATGAAAATTATGAGAAATTCTTCAGGATTCTCAGAACTGAATTATCTTGACTTTGGACAGCTTTGGACCAGAAGGGGTGGCCTGGGGGTCATAGCCGGCGAACATTTTAGAAAAAAATTAATCGTATCAAAAAAATATTCATTCCCCTCGGAGTTTCTACCCCATACGTCAATTGTCCGAGTTAATTATTGTTGATTTAACGGATGTGACCTGGTCATGTTTTTTCTTCTTTCTTGACATTAAACATGTGTTAAGTGAACCAAACCTACGTGGTCAATGTTAATAGTCGTTGCAAAGAAAAATATTTGTCGTTCTTTCTTCTTAGCCGGGGGCGAATTAAAAAATACATTCAACTGTTGCTTTCACATATTAAGTCATTTCATTTCAAATGGAAGGAAAATTCACGAAATTAATGTTCTTGTTCTCTCTTTGATTCGGAAAGATGACGGATACTACCACCATAAATAGCACCAAACTGACCAGGCCAACCATGAATGAAGTTCCTTTCTTTTCCATCCTTCTCCGTCCCGTTCTTGCATCCATTCAACCTATCTGGAGGGCATTCTGTGCTTTTCGATGGCTTCTCTCACGTCCGTTGAATACTGTGATTCTGCCCAAGTTCGTTCCAGGCTTTGTGAAGACCCCAATCTTGAAGCACGTACCACACATTTGTATTGGAGAGGTAAGATAATTACTAGTACAGCTGCTGTTCGATTTGCTTGTTTGTAGTAGTAGCGGTCACCCTGGTGGTGTTTATATCTCTATTATGTATGCGGGCTACTACTAAAGTATAGAAACGCCGATGTTATTGAATCTTTTGAAATTTCTAATCAAAACTGGTATTTTTCTCTTGATTATTTCCAAAAGATTATATTTGCAGTTCCCATTTTTGTCCTTGCCTATCTCAGCTACAAAGCCAGCTTCGGACTTGAGAGATCCACGGACACATCTGGATACATCGCCTCATATTCTATATATCCTATATTCTTCACTGCAAACAAAGCCAACTCACTCGTAACATTTGTTCTCGGCATTCCTTTCGAGAGACTTATTTTTTGGCATAAATTATGGTCCATACTTGTCGTCGTGACTGGTATTTTTCATTTCTTTTGTGCCTATGATCGTGGTGGTGATGAGGGCCAGACAACTCACTCAAGATATGGCCCTGAACCAAACATTGGCAATTTCGCATTCGAGGGTGAATACCAAATCAC
Organism: Chaetoceros muelleri; assembly: GCA_019693545.1. Taxonomy (NCBI): domain Eukaryota; phylum Bacillariophyta; class Thalassiosirophyceae; order Chaetocerotales; family Chaetocerotaceae; genus Chaetoceros; species Chaetoceros muelleri. Next base: position 22,751 of record JAAMXU010000643.1, on the reverse strand, counting down.
AGGTTCTCTCCTTTTTATTTCTTTGATCTTACTCATCGTGCCCAGTATCTTGAGCATTTTCCGACGCCTATCCTTTGATCTGTGGTACTTTTCTCATGTCCTCCTGGCAGCTACTGCGATTGTGCTTGTGGTCATCCATGGAACTGCAAATGTTTTGATTGCACTAGTGTGGTGGATTATTGACTTGAGCGCGAGATATCTTCTCATGGCTGGTCGCTTGTACCCTCGTGAAGCAACTCTTCGTGCCTTGCCTGGAGATATTGTTGAGATTAGTTTTCCAAAAACTGATGCGCTACAGTATGATCCTGGTCAGTTTTTGATGATTGCCATTCCAAAGATTGGCTTTTCTCAGTTCCATCCATTTTCTATTTCATCAAGTCTTCATCAAAAAACTGTGACAATGCACACAAAGGCAATTGGAGGATGGACGCGTAAGTTAATGGAACTGGCCAAGACAAAATCCAAGGTAAATATTTTGATGGAGGGACCATATGGAAATCTTGCAGTAGATATCAATGACACAGATAGGTATAAAACAGTTGTGTTGATCGCTGGAGGAATTGGAATCACACCCTTGTTGTCTGTTGCCAATGATTTGTTGCAACAAGTGCAGAATGGGCGAGAAATGACCAGGATTCGTTTTGTGTGGACCATCCGTTCTTTGGATGTTCTTCACAGTATGAAAGATAGTGGTGATATTGAGGGAATCAGTGGTGGAGGGTTGTCCTTGCTGAATGATTATCAGTCCATTGACGCTTTGCAATTGGATGTACATGTGACGGGAAATACTGGTGGAAAAGGTGTCAACAAGGCTGACGTTGGAGATATTTCAACAATTTCAGGAAGGCCCAACATTGAACAGGTTCTCAATGAAACCAAGGAGCTTGCCTCAAAGAAAGGTGAAGGGGCGGTCGCCGTTCTTGTTTGTGGACCAATGAGTATGATTGATGAATGCAGAGATGCAACTAGGCGCATTTCTGATTCATTCTGTGGTAAAGGTGTCAAGTTTGATTTCCATGAAGAAAATTTTGAGCTCTAATGTGAAGATCAATCATGTGACCTGTGAGTGTTGGCATTTATGTTTCATAGACTTTTTGATAGACATGCAATGCTGAATAGTATATAGAGGACCATATTTAGGAATAACTGTGTTTATTACTTTTTCAAAGACTCAAATTCGGGTTTTGGGTAGTAGTACCTAGTAGTCCCCAACAAATAATTCCAATGGAGCTATTGCCTTCTTTTGCAATGAGAAAGATGATGCCACCTGGCTGATTTACATGATACCTTTCCCCTCTTTCTCTTTCTGAAAAATGTGAGCTTAGTTTGTGACTGCACGTGTTTCGTGTTTGTTGTACAGTACTACCGCACCAACCAAGCACAAAACTAATGCCGAACAATGCACCACGTACGCACCATCAACAAGTACGAGTGTATGTATTCGATCACTAAATCACTCTAACATGAAACAAACAAGTTGCTGCCAACTATCTCTTATACATTTATTGACGACGCAAGGAGCAACATTCAATTTCATCATTGAAATATTTAAAGGATGGTGTGCTATTTTATTACCCTCGCCATTGCTCTCATCTTGGAGTCGTCATGTTCCGTAGCAGCACTCAATCTCTCCAGCTCGTCTATCAAAAAGAAATCCACATCGCTCCCAATTAGCCGCCGAGAAGTTACCAAGTCCTTCATCTTATCGCCAGCTTCCCTTGGTCTCGGTACCACAACGATACATCCAATTCTTGCAAAGGCCGATAGTTTAGCTACAAAACTATCCAAGCGAGATCCAGCCGCACTTAAAAATTCTGTATTCAACATCCCGCCATCTGCACAGGTATATCCATCGTTTATGAGGGGAGATTGGGAAGTATCACTCTCCTTTGCCGGGTACATATTCCCTTCTAAAACTATACCTAAAGAAAAGATAGTAGGCAATGTCGATATTCCTGGGTTTCAAAAGTGTTCGATTGCTAGTGTAGCTGATATTGGAAAGGAACAAATCAAGTATCGAATGAAAATTTCAAAAGAAACAGGACTGGAAGATCGAAGGGTCACTTTGGAAAGTTCCATTGATTCACACCTGGGCTACAAGGCGATTCAGGATGTGTTATATGACCCTCTTGTAAATCCCAATCGTATATCGATTGACTTCGTACCCAACAGAACTAGAAATGCAAACCGAATAGAATTATTTTGCAATGCGAGGGAAAGTGAACTTGTGAGGAATCCTAATACTGCTGGTGATAATTATGGATCTTCTTCTTCTTTGTCAATCTTTGTGAATAGTGAATACATGCGACAGGTGACCTTCGGCCTAAGCCAAGAATTTGGAATAGCGAGACAAGTAGTTGGAAATTATGCCCATTTCTGGACTTGGAGGGAACAACCTGGGGGGGATCTTTTGACTGGGAATCTTTTGACTGCCGTTTATCTTGATCCTCAAGATGCATTGTTTTTTAATGAACCTTCCAAGCCCGTTGCTGTGTTTTCTCATGAGATCATTGCTAATAGAGTGGATTAAAGTGCAGTTTAATTATAATGGATTTCAATGCGATGTACAGTACAAGTTAGTACAGGCAGATTGGATGAATCAAAGTAGGGATATCGTGTTGCATGCCGGTTAAGAAGATGTTGTTGGATTATGAGGTCCAGCAAATATGCGGTCATGAAAAATTTGACAGAGTAAACCTTTCGTGTTACTGCATCTACCAGAGAGGTGTATTTTGTTTTCACTCTTGCAATTGATCAGAGAGAGACTGCAGGGGGCTGTAATACCCCTCTTGTGAATGAGTAGTACAGTACTACCGTGCCTACAGTTCTGCACTGTAGTAGTCTGTCGGTCGGAAGAAGACTGACGATGAGAACCGGAATACTTTTGAAAATACATTGAGAAGAGTAAAAAGGGTGTCGGTATACTTTATGCAGACGAACTCCTGATGCAAGGAAATAGGTGGATGGTGCTGATTATAAAATAACTAACAAATTGTTTAGTAGCACCACTCAGCACCATCACCAAAATGCAAAAAAACCAATTACATCATCAAAAAGTTAGGGCGAATAGAGTTACTTTTACCTTGTTCTTCTTTGTTCTTCTCGTAGCCAAAAGTATCAGAGGAGGAAGTATTAGGAGTGCTTGCAGCAGGAAGGAGAAGGAGAAAAAACAAGCAGATCTTGAAACACGTCTTCAGCAATACTTCTCAAAATATGCAATGGCAAGACGAACCCTATACGGTCATCTTGCGAGAAATGACACATTTTTAAGCAAACATGAATGGGACTTAATGCTCGAACCAGACCTAGGACATGAGAGCAGCAATGACCAATTAACATTAGTACAGCAACTTGAGCGTTTTCATGGCGATATCATATCACAAGCAGAGGCCAAAGCAAGGCAGACATCAAAGTCTCTGCCAAATCTTGATGAAATACGTTTGGATCGTGACAAAGTACAGTCCTTTTGTAATGAGTTTCCTCGATCTGCAGTTCTGAATGTTGGTTTGCTACAAGGAAATGATGACAAGGAAACTATCAATCATTTATTGGAATACTTTGATCCCCCCATAGATACTGACACTATGATGGAAATTTTGGCAGGAAATTCGTCCATTGTTGTTCTCAATAATCTATTTGAAAACTTTTCACATTTAGGGGCAAACCGAACGTATCAAAGCCTCGAACCAATGGAAAAAGAATTGATAGTTGACGTTATATTTTCAGTTTCGATGACGCCGACAAGAAGAAATCAAGTGTTGAAAACTATCCTCGGTCAGTCCAAGACTTATAATGATGCAGATTGTCAAGAAATCGTGTATAAGAATTTCTATCACAAATTCAAGATAACTGGAATCTCATACATAGAATTTGTGGAACCAGCATTAAGTAAGAGCAACCCTCAGATATCAGCAAGTATTGCACAGAAGAAAATGCATGAATATTCAGAGAAGCTATCATCTCTCTACTCCATTAACGACACATCAGAAATACAGGCAACTGTTGGGATGTTTCTATCTGATTTTGTGTTAGAAGACGATGCAGAATATGGAGGGTTATTTCAAACAGATATTCTTCTCGCTGGCGCTGATAATTTAGTTGGCATTGATATCATTATTCCTCCTGAAAACAACAACGACCACACTGATAATTGCACTTTTGATACTCTCCAAAAAGTAGCATTTAGTATTATTCGTGAAGGTCGTGCTTATCACAGTGATGTTTATCCTCTTCAAAACGTTGGCGTGCAACTAGGTGATATTCGCGATTCTGTTGTGATGGGTGTGAAAAGAATCGGCATCAGGAGTACTGACGTTTTAAGAGAATTTGGAATTGTCCTCGAATATGCACGTAGAGAGAACGTTTCCTTTGTCATACTTGAAAACGTGATTGGAAACGACTATTGCATTAACAACTCAAGTTTTTTGAGAGGAGGAGAAGACCTCGATAGTCGTCATCGTGGTGAGGAAGTTGATCACGTATATGGCCAGCACTTGAACACCTATCAATCCTTTCTTAGATTGGCAAGACTTGGAATTGTTACTATTTTGGCATCAAACTACGAGGATACAAACTTCACGCATGATTGCATTGCTTTGGTAAGTAATACAAACATACAATACACGGAACTCAAGGACCTATCCTACAATGCCATCCGTGGCTCTTTTACCAGCAGCACCAGCAGTGCTTCTTTCCTGAGAGAACAGTTGAAAGCAGAACTGGATAAAAAATTTCAATACTTCGAACCGTCTCATGGACACCACCAAAGTCTCAACTCGTGGGAAGTTATTGGTATTGTTTTGGGATGTGTTTTCGGAATTATATTATTTGTGCTAATTTTGATACAAATCACATGTGGTATTGGGACCACTCTCATGTTTCGAAGAAGACCGCCCATTATGTACGTTGGAAGGCGTCACAAAGAAGAACACAGCCAAAGTAACATTCAGAGATGCCCTTAAAAGACGGTGTATGTAGTTGTTGTACCAAAAGAACTAGATCGTATGTAACGTTTACCATTAAAAAAGCATTAATATTTTCTATGTATGTATTTATTTGTTGTTGCCATTGCTAAGATCATACGAAGTAACTAAAAGCCTTCTTCATTGGTCGTAATTTTGTTTCATATAATAGGTCATCGTGATCCGACGATGAAAGCGCATCAACAGTGTTCTGTTCAACGCCATCCTTTTCCACCACAAATCTTACTTCACTCCATAACCCTATTCCATCAGAGCATTCATATTCTGAACTTTCACTAGTTGAGCGATCAAGCTGGTTACATCTCTCTTCGTTATCAGTATCAGAATCCAAAGTGGAATCAGAAGACCTCTTCACTACGAGGCGTGTAGTTGAAGAATCAGGCACGCTGATAATCAGAAGAAGCAATAAGTAGAAGTGTACCAGATACAGAAACATCATGTGGGTTATATTCATCGTTGGTTCAATTATGACTCCAATTTCGTCAGATAAGGGACGTTGATTTACAGATTCACCTAACATCTTGGCAATCTGAGGGAGAAATATCTTTGTTCGTGTCTGGTTGGATTCGATATATCCTTTCTCGTCACCCTTCAAGATCCCCTGTGATTCTGGAGGGAATAGATGACTCTTCACAAATGGTACTTGAGACACTATCCACGTTTGCGAACTAAGAAACTGGTTCCATAGTAACCCTCCCCTTTTATCAATATCAGATGCCATATTTTGCAAATTTGCTCCAAAGTGCCCTGCTGCTGTATTTAGATTGTAGAATGCATCATTAACGTTTGATATTCCACCATTAACATTAAGTCGCAGCCATTCAACTATACCATGGGCATGGTTATTTATTTCTCCTAGAAAATTTGAAAACGTTTGGATGACATGTTTACCTGGTTTCTTCTCTATCTTTTCGCTCGATGGGATTGTTGAATCATGCCGAGACGCATAATCCTTGAATTGGGCCAAAGGTGCGAGGAGAAATGGAAAGCCGTCAGCAAAGTGGTTCCTTGCATCCATGCTCATCGGATCGTCCCCCCTGAGATATTCGAAAAATATGCCCTTTCCAATTTCAGGATAAGGGAAGGTATCCATAACACGCCCATCAATGCGTAGCTAAAGACGAAATAAATGCAGAAGTGAGGGCAAAAGAACATCACAGGAAACATATGCATTTGTTATTTCATCGTGTAAAACTCACCTCCATATCACCATTTTTACGCCACGTAAAAACCATTTCCGTACCACGTGCGCAACAAGTATGATCGGCTTTGTATTCCGGGGGAGCCGATTGGCCACAAGAGCAATTACTCGTATTTTCCTCGCTCTGAATCGTCCGAAGCATCCGTTCGTCGGCCTCACGTTCTTTAGCACTGGACGCGCTCAGCATATTCTTATGCTCTTCTGTGAGAAGTTTCCACTCAGCCGTTAGACTCTGACGCACAGTTTCTGTAGCTAACTGCATATTTAGCTTGATAAATAGTGTCCTGTCAAAGTTTCCACCCTCGCCCGTGTTGGATCTCATAGTCATGAGATGTGAATAAAATTCATCGTTGGATCGAAGCTCATCTACTGTCATCCCTGCAAAATTGCTGAATGTAGGATCAGCCAAAACATCTCTCTTCGAGACATACAAACCAACACCGTACACCTGCAAAGTAGATGGTTAGAAAAAATCATTCAAAAAATGAGCAAGGATAACATATGAAAACCATTTACAAGACATACCTTTATTTTGAGCATCGTTCTCGTGTATACACCCAATCCAGTGAGAGTATGCCTACCAGTTTCTTTCCGATCGTGCCCCAAGTATTCACTTATATCCGTCGGAAAATCTAGTCCAGTCACCTCATCTTTGTAATATCCATTTTTCGATGCAGCAATATAAGGATGAACGGGAATTTTACGTGTGCGATGAGGACCACCATCGTGTGCAGCAGTGGATAAATGCAAAGGAGGATGATGATGGAGCAACTTTGTCCGGTCAGCTTCGCCATTTTTCACACTGCTTGTTTTTAAAATCTTTTTTTCGTAATAGCCACCAACTCCAAGAGGAGATATTATTTCACGATGCAATTCAGCATGAAGAGGGGTGCCCTCTTTTCGTAACGATTTCGCTGGAGAGGACGTACGTCCAATATTCATCAGCCGTCCAGAATTTTTCATTCCTGGAAACGATTCGTGCACAATGGCATTCTTTTGACTGGATCGTTTCATGATTGGCGGGGCATGTATACTGGAACCTGAAACAGGTATTGCAGTGCTGCTAGATGAATCATGACAGGTTTCTTCTTTCCCACAATGTTCCTCCTCGCCAACCCTTCCACCAGTACTCTCTCGATGTCGAGGAAAGCGCGGAAGCTGAGGAGACACAGCAGCTGAATTTTGATATTGAATGACACTGAAGCTCACAAGCGAACCACTGTCCGCACGTGTTTCTTGCGATGTGTCACACGAGGATGTCACTGCTCCTAATTCTTGTGTTTTCCATAAACACAAGGAAGTATCTTCTTCCTGATCCTTTGGTGAAACCCCTATTATTCCATCAGATAATATATCCAACAAACGTACCAAAGGTCCACCCATAAACATTTCTACTCCAAATCTATTTCGTTGCTCTTCTCGAATGCTTATCCGATTCCGCTCCCATGTCAATACACCTCCTTCGTCTATCTTCCATGACCATGCATCATTTGACTCACATGATCCCATTCTCAATTTCCCATTTGCTATCCCATTCTTTTGGGGTACGGACAGTATACATTCGGAACTAGCTTGTACATGTGTCGAATTATCAACATGACCAATAACATTCACATCCGCGAGTTCCAAGGCATACTCCCATTCCGATGCAGTGAAATGACCGTTATTTTGATCTTGCGTTTCTTCATCCCAGTGAAAGAAAGTAAGGAACCCCAATCCCCTAGTGTGAGGTTGATCTTTCCAGAGAGGGAAAGGGAGAAACAGAAAATGACAGGCATGATGAGGTGAGTAAGTTCTACAGCCATGATCTAAGACAATGGACCGACGAAACAATGTCCACAATATCTGCTATTAACTATGAATCTTACCTTGAACCTCCATTTTGGCTCTTTTATGTCTCTTTTGTATTTTTTCTGGAAAGATCACAGGGCGTCTGCGTATCTTCCACAATGTAGCATCTCCACACTCTGAAAATCCGCTCGGTCCTAGGCATGTTCCATCTGTATCATCCTGTACAAGTTTCAAATCGTTCGTTGAGAGAGAATCAAATAATAAAAAGAAAAAAAACACATGCCTTGACACTTGAGTGTACACAAGAAGTGTACTGCCAACTGTCACCAAGCCAAGCTAGCTAGTAGCTACCTGAACAAATGAAAAAGGAGCACTTACCTGCAGCCAATAAGGCTCATTCAGAATAGTTTTATCTACATCGTAACCAGCTGTTTCCAGGAGAGAAAGAAGTTCACTGAGTCCCCCGGCTGCTTGTAACTCGAGGGGTTCAAGTAATATAGATAAAGGATGGACTCCCACAATCCCTACTGTTCTTTGAAAGGGATGATTCGGTAGGTTATTTGAAACTCCCACAAGATGTAACAGAACTACAAATAATCGCGACGATCGTGATCTCATGCTGATTGCTTTTATTGTATGTAATGCCAAAATGGTATGTTGTATGTTTTGTTCTAAAATTCCTAGCTCCTCTCTATTCAGTGTGCGAGCTTCTACTAAATTGTTGAACAAATACAAATTATGTTCGTAGCAACTGTATTATATAGCAAATAATGGATATTGGTCAATCAGTTAACACTCTCTGAAATACAAGAAGCTGATTGATCGAGATGATTCATTCTTTCTTCAATCGTAATGTCTACAAGTCCCTGGGTGAGAAGAGAGTGTTGCAATCAGCTGTCTGGTTGATTTTTTTTTTAACCAGCTCTGTACCTACTCTAGCTAGAGTAGAGCTAGCTCAGAGTAGCTCTTGCTGGAAGTTACATTGGCTACAGCAGCACAACTGTTCAAGAGTACGGTGAAGCACCCACTGGGGAGAAATTTCCCGTCCCATGTGTACTATCACGAACGCACTCCAAAAGGTGACGCTGGGATACGTGGCAATTTCAACATGCAATCCGTGACATGTAGGGGTAATGTAGATCCGGGTTGCTACCGTCAGCAATTTTTAATTTTTCAATTTCGAATTTTAGTGGTACATACGACAGTGTGTACGGCGATGCGTGGTACTGTAGTGTTAACTAGGTTGCGCGCTACAGTCTACCTGAACTGGAGGTACAGGATTGTATGAGCACTCCTACTAACTGAAGTACTGCAGTAAACTACTACTAAACTACTACTAGTAAACTCCTCTGAACACCATGAACAGTTGGGAAAAGTAAAAGGTAGTTACTGTTGCAGACACCATAATTTCTTTTTCTTATAATATCTTTCAACTACATGTTCCATGTCTACCATCCATGATTGTACCATCCATTCACCAACTACAGTAATTAATTAATCAAATGTAATTTTTTTCCCCGAAAACTCCTGGATACCACCACTTTTTTTAGCAAAACCTTGGCCTTGGCCTCTGCCTCTTCCCCTACCACCTCCACCTCTTCCTCCTCCACCTCTTCCCCCTCTGTGTATCATTGCGAATCGAATAACAAAGATAAAGTAAGAATGATGATTGCATATAGTGAAATTCTGAAACAGTAAATGGTTGGAATGTAACTGCACTAAATCTTACCTTCCCCCACCTCCCCCACGACCACCAAAACCACGACCACCTCCTCCAAATTGTTTCCTCTTATCTGCCGCATAATCCACACGAAGAGGTCTTCCCAATACTTCTGTTCCAGCCATTTCGATAGCTTTGTCAGTGCTCTCTGAATCCACAAACTCAATGTGACCATATCCCTTGAAATCACCAGTCTCCTTGTCCTCTGCAAAGCGAATTTCGGAAATTTCTCCACATTCTGCAAAAGATGATCTTAGAGTCTCTTCATCAATGTTCCAACTGAGATTACCTACAAAAACAGTTTTGCATCCTTCTGGCTTCTCAGTTCTTTCTCTTGGAGCAGTGATGGGCTTTGGAGTTGAATACTTCACGTGAACCCATCGGCCATTGAAATCTTGTCCGTTCATTTGAATGCACGCCTCACAAGCATCGACAGTCGCAAACTTGATGATTGCAGTTCCAGAACTGCGCCCATCATCCTGAAGAGGAAGCTCGAGATGTTCGATTTCTCCACAGGAGATGAAGAAATCCCTCACTTCATCCTCGGTTGTTTTCCAGGGTAACCCACGAATGTACATGGTCTTGTTGACACTGTCGTCTTCCACAGCAGCTTTCTTGGCTGCGGGTTTGTCCGATTGTACTTTTTCTTCTGCTTTGCGTTTCTTGGACACGGGTGCTTCGGGTACTTCACTCTCAGCTGTGCTATCAGAGTCACTGTCAGAAGAATCAGATTCGGAAGAAGAAGAAGAACTTGAACTGGAGCTGTTGGATGAGCCATCACTTTTGCCTTTGGCACCATTTTCTGCTGACTTGTTTGTTTCCTTTTCATTCTCAGATTCGGAATCAGAACTAGAAGATTCGGAGCTAGAAGAAGACTCTTCTTCACTTGCCTTCTTGGTCTTACTGTCTTCTTTCTTGGGAGTCTCTTTCATTTCTTCATCGGAATCGGAGCTTTCGCTCTCGGATGAATCGCTGCCGGGTGAACTCTTTTCTACCTTCTGTTTCTCCTTCACTTTTTTGTCATCGTCCGAAGAGTCAGATGAGCTATCGCTGCTCGAACTTGATGAGCTCTTACTTTGCTTTGAAGCTTCTCCTTTAGTACCGTTTTCTTTGGACTTTTCCGACTTGGAACTTTTACTGGAAGAGCTGCTGCTACTACTACTACTTGACGAGCTGCTACTGCCGCTAGAGGAGCTACTGCTGCTTGAAGAAGTAGAAGATTCGTCTTCAGCAGCTTCTTCGGCAGCCCTTTTAGCTGCTTCAGCTGCTGCCTTTGCTGCTTCCTCGGCTTCTTTTGCTAGTTTTGCGGCCAAGGCTTTCTCGGCTGCTTTCTTAGCTGCTTTCTTATCCTGGCATCAAGAAGAAAAGGTCGCAGAACATTAACAAAATGACACACTACAAGAAAACAGTTCATTCCAATGTCTGTTTACGAAATGATGTACTTACCTCTTTGCTACCCATGATGATGATGGAGATTACTAAATCTTCTTTATATTATCAATTAAAATTAATGTTGACGTTGTATAAGAAAGAACTGATGATGTTAGAAGGGGACAGGAGCACATCGTGCAGCTGATGGATGCCGAGAGACAGACACAAATGGCATCTTTTTTTGTCAGCAGTCTTTTATTGATTGGCTCTGGCGAAGGGACTCTCATCAAATGAATCATCTCTATCGGCTTGGGAATAAGCTGGCGCGCGAAAAGTAGACACCCCACACGGCTACAGTATGACGGAAAACCCTCGGAAAACATAGAAGGAAAAATGGAAGTCCATTGTCCCTTGTCTCGACAATCAATCTCTTAGAATATCATCTATGACCTAACCTAAAAGATAGTTGAAACATGAAACTGAACTAAATAATAATAGTAGGATTTAGGATGGGAATCAAGACAATTTCGACATTGTGTAGTAGTATTATGTTTCCTCCTCACAGTTACCCAAAAGAACTAAATATAAAACTTCTGCTTCTCGGGACATGCAGTATGAGAGAGAATATAACCATTGTTTTTGGACGATCATGACTCCAACCAAAGATTGATGAAATTTGGCAGATTCCTGCGTTTTGGATGAGTCTCTGCTGATTGATCATTGGCCATTGGTCACTTTGGTTTGCTGAAGCAAAAATAAGATTAATTTGTCTGCTTTGTTACATTTTCTTACATTTTGTACGTTGTACTGCATGCTATTTCCACATTACCTTGTGGAACCACTTCAATACAAGAAATTTTAATTACACAATGTAGTAAGCTACACTCTCAAACATATCCATCAAATTCTTCTTCCGTTTGTTCATAGCATCCATCCATTCTTTGAACTCAGTAAAGCTAATAAGACCATCGTTATCCTTGTCAGTCATGTGGAATTCAGAGTCATGATCAATATCTTCAAAATCTTGTATATCCATGTGAATGATCAAGTCTCTGAATTGTTCTTTGTCGATAAAACCATCCTGATCAGTATCAAAAAATTCAAACTGTGTTTTGATCTCTCCTTCTTTTGGTATTCCACGTAGCTTTCTATTCAGCAGAAGTTTGAATATGACCCCAACGATGAGCATCAGAAGGCCCAAGGACATGACACACGCACCACAAATGATATTCGCGTCTGTAGAAAGACTCAATTCCAAACTTCCTGCAAAAATCATGAATAAACCTCGCCCCCAAAGGAACCGTAGAATTTTCATGTAGTTGGAAACCATTCTGTGCAAAGTAGGAATGTGTAACATCAGGGCACTTCCCTCTAACCCCATGATGAAAAAACCAAACACCCACGTATATGCAGAAATCAAAGCGAAATCTGGGGTCATAACATTCACTCCTTTCATTTGTTGAAAGAAATCGAGAATTGTTGTAAATACCATACCTATTCCACCCATAAATGCCAATACTTTCAGGGAAGTCGGACCTTGCTCCGCTAAAAACCTTGCTCGAGGTATATCATTCTTTGGTCCTGTCTCTTCGTACTTTGTGTAGTTTGTTATAGCAGTTGTATCCGAATGCATGGCATCTTCCGTTTCCCGAGTGTCTAATGGTCGCTCACTCTTGCCATTTTCAGTAGTGTGTACGTAATTTGTTTCAGCTTCGACAGCTGTATTATCTCTTCTGTCTGTCGCTGTTGTAAATTGTACTTCTTGCTCCTTGCCTGTTGGTACCCTTTTGGACATTCGAGCTTGGGCATTTTTTACAACAATCGGAGATTTTTCTTTTGAGGTAAACACCATGATTGATCACCTACAACGACTTTTTGTATGTCACAACAATGTTTTTTTTATAAAATATTGTGGATGCAAAATTTGGAGCTCTTGCAACTCGCACTCCTGGGTTGTTTTTTGGTAGGTTAAATAACAATTGGGCAAAGAGCAATTGTTCAAAATAAATTCATGCGAGCGAACCGTTGAGCAAAAAAGTTTTGGCCGGCACATTTGCGACATTCCGCGTAATTATGATCCAACGCATGAGAATAAGCTTTATTTTGGGATTTTAGCTCACAAATCGTATCGCTAAGAGCACAGCCCTTCGTAGAAATTTTGCCTTTCAACGATGCATCTCAAGAAACCTTCAAATACCAAAAACACTGTTGACATTTTAGTGTTTTGCACGACAGTGTTGCCCGACTGCATAAATAGGTGAACTGGCAATACAAGAGGATATTACAAGAGAATTTTTCATAGTCGATAAAAGAAACAGTTGCCAAGTTGACGAGATGGGGCTCTTAGTCAAGGGTGAAAAACTCTCCAGCACCAAGGACGGCAATAATGTCTCGTCTCCCCAGAAAAAGGCATATGCCACTACAGGAAATATGAAGAAATTGAATAGTTCCGTGATTGTGCCTCAAAAAAGTAGAGACTATTCAACGCAGGGTTCAAGAGCTGATATGATCAGGCCTGTGACGTCTCAAGAATACGTATCTGGCGACAAACCAGAACCTTACTCTCTCAAGCAAAGAATCCGTGCTGCCAGGAAGAAAGGTATGCGAGGAGACGTTTACGATATGCAGTACCTCGTCGAGGAGGGACCATTGTCGTTCCGATCCTTTGGCTTCATTGGTGGGTTCTTCATGATTCTCTCCAGCGTTCTTGATTTTGCAGAAAACGACGAGGATTCCTATGCTAGACTCGTAACTTTTAACTTGTGGCTGATTGGTTTTATCTGCATCCAGATAGAGGGCAGACCCTTTCACATGCAGATTCCACTCGCCTATGATCTGATTTGTCTTTTCTTTTCGTTCCTCAAGTATGTGTGGGGGAGAGGATTTTTGTACTTTACCGCCGGTTGCTTCCAACTCTTTCTCTTTACCAAATACAACATAATCTGCGGTATATATTTCATGCTTTTGGGAGTATTCTCAATTATCTTTGGCTACCGAGCCAGTGTGCGACTTGCGGGTCTCCGTAACTCCATTCAAAACAAGGATGAAATCAAATTTATGTTTCATTCATTTGATAAGAATCGTGATGGGTACCTTAGCACCGATGAATTCAGGGAAATGCTTTTGGCCATGGGACAAGGAGTTGACCACAACGATTTCGTTGCTGCCATGAGTGCTGTCGACATTGATAACAAGCAAATGATCTCATATGCTGATTTGGAGGCATGGTGGGAAGGATATAATGATGATGATTTACCACCTGGAGCAGGACTCTGCTCGTCCAATAATCGAACAAAATCGAGTGCATATCATAACAATCCCAATGCGCACTTGATGACATGAGATTGCGCGAGGACGAAGATAATATTAAATATTACAATAAGAGGGGACCAAGAATCATCAACTATACAGTTTCATATTTTACCATGTGTTCACGTCATAGATCTTAATAGTGCAATCCCTGATAGATCTTGATAGTACTAAAATAACATTGATTAATGTTTTATTGTGTTTCACGGTCAGGGACTTGGCACATTATAGGGGAACACAATTCCTTGTGTCAACTGCAGATGGAATTACACATGATTTCACTCCTTGTGTCAACTGCAGATGGAATTACGCATGATTTCACCCACAGAATATTTCATGTACCTATTAAGATTTTTCTGAAACCATTCACATGTGACAATCTTGCCTGCATACTTGCCATCAGTGAGAATTACTGGACCTGTTGAGTCACCGGGACATGGTCCGATACCCTTCAACATATGGTACATTTCTTCAAGCATGGCACTGTATTCAACATCCTTGATAATGTTGTTAGCTTCACCTACATCATTGCTGAGATCATGATGGAGCTCGTCATCATCCTAGAGTAACACATTTTGAAATTTCAAACAACAAGCTTAAATTCTCCGTTGCGACTTGCTTCACCTTTTACATTACTCACTCACTTGGTACGTAGGTGTAGCTTGTTGTTGCTATATCCCCTGGTTTTCCGATATCTTTATGTTTATATTTTCCCAAAGTCAGGTTCCAAATATGGCTGACATCAAACCTCCCCCCATCAGGAATTTTGCAAGGGAGGATGGCAACTGACAAGATAATGCACAAGTTCTTCAGTTTCACATTTTGTCCATTATAAAGCAGCATTGCTGAAACACCAAAAAAAGTTTCACAAAAGCGCCCTACAGTAGGACCCCCGTACACTTTTTAGTTGTGCGCGCACAAATAGTCCTTTTTCGTGTATTTCAGTGGCTCGCAGGTTCACCACAACAGTACTCTGGTCAACGAAACTGACTATCTACTATAAATTAAGGTGATATATCAAAAGATAGGGTGATAAAGGGTCTAAGGGTAAAAATGATAAAAGTTATACAGTTCAACAACCAACCCAAAAGCATTCAGAACTTCAACCACCATATAATAAAAGGCCGCACCAGATATATGCGCGAATTGCCTACAGCCATATTTGCTCAGTCCCCGCAAATGTTTAATCGGAAGATGGACATTTGAAACTAAACTAGATCAATCAACAAAGCACTTCATTCCAAACCAATCGACCTGCTTTAAACGCTACTGTATTCAGTAGTGCAGGAGGTACCTAGACATGTTCGTCCCATGCCGGAAACCTACGCGCCATCTTCTATCACCACCTCATTATTGGAAAATATACAATCGGCAATATCATGCTTCACATTACTGGCCAATGTTGTCTTAGTCAATAAATCAGCTAGATTATGCTTCCCTTCAATCCATAATACATTAACTATTCCAGCTGCCTGTGCCTCCCTGACTCTGTGGTAACATATTGCATTGTGTCTCTTGTTCAAGACCAAAGTGGGAACTGATGCATTTGTGATGACCGATTTATTGCCACAATATATAGTTGCATGTCCCTCGACAGGTACTCCGAACATTCTTAGCTTGTATATCAATGCACTTACCAACTCAGTAGCTATCCTCAATGCTACAAACTCTGATCCAAAAGATGATGACTCTACTGTATTTTGATGCTTGCTATACCAATGAATCAACGAGTT
Source organism: Chaetoceros muelleri (assembly GCA_019693545.1). Taxonomy (NCBI): domain Eukaryota; phylum Bacillariophyta; class Thalassiosirophyceae; order Chaetocerotales; family Chaetocerotaceae; genus Chaetoceros; species Chaetoceros muelleri. The sequence continues at coordinate 6,644 of JAAMXU010000643.1, read as the reverse complement.
GTTGACATATATCAGTATACCAGTGTGGGATCTCCTGTTGGCTAAGTTCCCGGCATGATTAGCGTCCACATACGTGGCTATAACTACGGGATTTCCTAGTGGCTCGGGCATGTTGGGTGGCAACTCATCTCTTGCTTCCGGGTAAAACTCCTTCCAATGATCCATCACAACATCATCCGGTCCAATATCACCCTCTACGCAAGGTGGAGTAACGGGATCGAATGCTATCCGACCTGTATTCTTCTTCATGTTCCTCTGGAGGAAGCGGAATATCATATAGGCAGCATCCAGATGACCTACGCGAGGAGCACACAAGTGTTGAGACAGACAACTAACTTCGGTCATAATGTCAACTCTACCTAACTCTACCGCCCACCTCAAGATCCCTATCAATTCTTGATATCGGTGGATGCCCTTTGGATCCAGTTCATCGGAGACATCGATTTCCGGCCGACAATCCTTCGGATACGGGCGCTTACAGTCCCCGTAAATCTTGAGTGGTGGTTCACCGTCCGACTTCCTCATCGACTCAACATTTGCAATTGCAGATTCAATATAAGCTCTACTCGACATGGCCCAAGTCTCGCGCCCATCTTCAAGTTGCACCCGTTCTACATTCGCACCAAGATATCTAGAAGGCGGGCCGACACTGCCCTTTTTCAGCTCATAACTTTGACGTAGAGCATCCATTACCACTTTCGGCTCATGGGACAGATGGAGGATATCATCTACGTACACTAATAAGATCATCTGGTAGTACCAAAACCCATCTTCCTTCATGCCAGGCTTCAACCATACGTTTCAGTCTGCTTCGGATGGGGTGAACCCAAGAATAAATAAATAACTCATTGATTATAGTTTTATGGTGATCTAAAACTATGCCGAAGGCTTTATCCTTGCCCAATCCAAAGAAATCTGTGTCGCTTTGATTGGAACAAGCTCAGACATCCATACCAAGAGGCTGGGCGTCATGATTTGTTGGTTATGTTTCGTTTATTTCCCTAATCCTATCCATCATCGTAATGCTGCAGAGCTTGTAAAAATACTATATTCTTCTGTCTCTAGGGATTCTTTCACTGTGCGAATTATTAGTAGCCAGCCTTTCTTTTGTCCAATGCTCTGGGTTAAGAGAGATTCCAGTGGTGTTTGGAACCATTTGTGAACGGATTGCGGTAAATTTCCCACCCCACAGTTATATTCTCTCTCTATTTCTATATCCAATAGCGCCTCAACTGAAATTGCATTTATAATTTCTTTTTTATGAAGCACATTATTTCGTCCTATCCACATGTTATGCACCAATATCCAGCATTGTTGTATAATTTTTGCAGCCCAGGTGTGGCCTCTTGTTCGGAGTCCCATGGATCTATAATATTCATCTTGCTTCTGTATCATCTTCTAGAGCCCTGTTAGAAGATTTATCCATCCTATTTCAACTTGTTCTGTCATCCATTCTGAGTTTAGAGTACGCATGTGGTTTCCTCTGGCATTTGGCCGCGTGTGGAATTGAATTAGTCCGTTTATAATAAATGTAGATATATCAGGGTGCGTACTAGTGGAGGCCAGAATAGATCTGAGCATGTTCATATTTTTATCCCAAATGACCTTCGCTCTTATATCCCAGCAGACCACGATGTGTATTTTGTCTTCCCCCCATTCATTACACCTTGGGCATCGGTTGAAGATTCTATGTTTGCGTCTCTGTAGAACGACACCGGTTGCTAGTGTGTCACTGATCCATTTTGTAATGAATTTATTCAATCCCCCTTTTGTAGCTTTCCTTGCTTTAGAGAATGAGGTAAAATCAACAGTCTGTAACGTTTCATGAGGAAGGGAGAGTTTCCTGGAGTAGTATCCCATCAGTCTTTCTTGTAATATGCCGTAGTATAGGGCATGATAGAGATTACCGCTGATAGGATTGTCGTTGTATCGGACGACATCCATTCCCAGTTTGCGGATGCTCATATGCACCTGTGTTGGGTGTATCATGCCTGCCGTGAGAGTAGCCAGTCGATCGACTAATATATTCATCTTTTCGAGTCTATTCAGGTTGTTCCCGGTACTGTCTTGGTGTCCGAGTATATGTACAGAGTGTGGTGCGACTGTTATAGATGACCATATGTCGATTATAGCGCTCTGTAGATCGGAGTGTTTAGTAGCAGCAGTTATATCACATTTCCTAGCTCTAAGTGTCTTCAGTGCTGCCTGTCCATCACAACCTATAATCAGATGTTGAGGTTGAGGGATACATACCGATAATAATTTTATTATCACCGAAATAGCCAGTAGTCCTCCAATTTCACTGCGATAAGCACTATGTTCATTTGTTTCTCCTGTAATCATCATTGAGCCCATTATCCACTGAGATTGACATTGCCATGGTCGACTCTCGGTTGTGGAAAAGGGAAAGTAAACGGATTAAAAGAAAGAAGATAATTGAAGTTAATTCAATTAAAAAGGAAATTATAAATTAGGGTGTACTGTAGATAAAAAAGATTAGATACGTGATGTCTAACGGACGATCACCGTAGCTAATAAAAAAATGTACTACTAGCGATAACTACGTAGAATAAACGTGTGACGAGTTAACCGGCAGGTTAACCGCTAAATAGGATAAAACTACCTACACATATTTATCGTCGTAGCGCATCTATGTCAGACATGAAGATTCCATTATCCATGCGCATGCTGCTTTATTGGTATCTGGGTAGTATGACCCATCGCTTACAGAAACCATTGTTCCATTGGAGAAGTCCGCAAATAGCATCTCCAATTGGGCGGAGGAGGCCAGATATACCGGATGTAGCACCTCTTTTATCCTACGTAGGAGTAGCTCTTTATTGATTGTAAATGGTTCCCATTCAGCCTGTTGCAAGGATGGAGCTGTCGTCCATTGTCTGGGAGCTGGTGCCATACCCACTATTTCAATGTAGTTCATGTGGTGTTGTACGGAAGCCCTATATACTGGGGGCTCTACCGGTCCATTGCACCATAGCGCCTCCACGAAGTACCGATGCGATCTCTGCCGTCTTCCTGGTTGTCGGAGATGCCTTGTCCAACCGTGGCCATTGTTGACCTGTACGTATAGCAATTCCAGATCTGTCATAAGGAAGCAATCCCAGTGTCGTATCCAATCGTCTCTTTGACCTATCCATTCCTCTAGTGGATTAAGAAGCATTCGTGTATCGTGCCTGCATATGCCTTTGATCCATTTTCTCCATACTTGCTTGCCAATACCTTGTTGATGTAAAATGCTTTATTGGCCATATATAGTCATTCCGGCAGGTAGTATCTTGAGGAGTAATTGTGCCAGCAAAAGAATCATTCCAGTAAATTTATTATCAGTATTGGCATGATTAATTTGTTTATTCATGTTGATATGGAATTATATTTGCTTGGTGCGAGTAAGCACAAGGAAATAGTGACAATAAGGTAGCACCATTCAATGAATCCTTGAGATAAGTGAGGGGAGATTGTCACTTGAATACTCAGTGTAGTGGCGCGTAGAGTGTAGCATAGCAATGTTCCCCATAGTTATTACTGCAGGGTGAAAGTGGGAATAGTATAGTACAAAGGCCTGCACAGGGAGGTGCTCCATGGGAATTAATGCAAGACATCCGGTGCACCTTTGTGATGTCATCAAGTGTAGGTCATGTGGGGACATATCACATTGTCGGTGCACAGTGTGACATCATGTAAGTGTATTGAATATTGTACAAGAATGTTTCGTTCTAGTGCGCCATGTTAAATAATGTCCCATCTTCGAATGATGGTGGCGCACCCAACATTTATAAAGAATGATTGAAAACATAAAAAATACGTTACCTCCTATTGTGTCATAAATATAATAATGAGATTTCACAGTCTAGTCGATGATCCCTTTGTTCATGGAGGTGATGAAAGACATCACCATTTCAGTATAATATCTGAACAAGATTCTTTGCTATCAATTCATCGAGATAATGATTGTTCAAAACTAATTCGTCCTTCCAACATTGTTCTGCCAGATGATAACATTTTCATCAATCGTCAACTACTTCTTGATCTCACTGAGATGGAAGGTACTATTGACAGCAGGAATCCCTACACTTATACTAGAGAAGACCAGGTGCTGTCCATCATGTGCCAAGAGTTGAAGACCGTTGGATATCGACATAACAAGGCAAAAATCAAAAATGGATAACGGAGAAATCCCAATAGGTGATCTTCATTACGGTAGTGCGTGGTGTGCTCTTAAGGTGGGACCTGTGGTTGACTTTATCGCCCCTTTGGAGGAGGTCAAAGAAATGTGGTGTGCCAATCAAAAGGCAATCAACATTATCAATAGGTGACCTACATTCGATGAGTTTTATGATGTCTGGAATGGCAGATTGGGAAGTCATGCTGGCACTTGGGACAAAACAATTGTATTTAGAGGTTACACAAGTAGAGATTATGGCATTACGGGGACAAGTATCCAGCTTTTCCTGTCACTGACTTCATATAATTGGATAGAGAAACGCTTCAATTGCATTGGAATAGAGCAAGTGTGAGGGTTGAGGCTTTAAAAGGATCTATCAAATGAAGGATCGCATTTGATCAGAAATATATAGAATGAGGCTGCAAAGAAGGATGAGGGAAGACGAGGAGGACATAACTCTAATGATTGACCATCATACCAATCATAGTAACACGAGGAGACATTTGGGATAGTGCATAGTTTTCAAACTTTTACATTGTTACTAGCAATATCGATTTGTTTTTCATTATTTGTTACTTCTTATTAACAATAAATTTTTATCTTGGTATTATTTACTTTCTACGCATGATATTTGACTATCCATCTTGTCATGTTAAAGTGATAGTGAAATACTTACGTATGAGAGTGTGGATTATGAATGTATCAAGAGAATTAGTATGCAACTTGGTTGAATAATTTATTTGAATAATGACACATACATGAATATCTATAGTGTTGCTTATTACTTATTGATGTAAATTGGAATATTGCATTGATTAGTTACATTGTTATGTGAAAGAATGATTATTATTAATTGTTGGAATATTCGTTGACATCTTTTCCAATTGATATCCGCACAACTTTGCATCGGCATTCAGTGGTTAATTGTCCGTGTGAAGGAAAGATAGTCATTTGGTTCCAAGCGTGTGGTGCATTTGTTCGACAAATGTTTATACGGACATTACGTATATATGTGTGTTGTACGTAATTTTGTACGTGATTTCAAATAATTATTTTTGGATAATTGCGTATTATTTTGTACAGTACGTATATGGGAGGTGCGATGTACCCATTCCAGCATCAATCGCTCGTCCATCCATGCAGTGTCCTGTACTTTATAAAAAGCACTGACAGGGAAATTGTTAAATGAACGTTCTTTACGTCCACTGGGTTTTCCTTTATTGATCGTTGAAGAGTTAGACGACGACTGATAACACAAACACGATCAAATTAGTACTATTCTGGAGATGCTTACCTTTCATCACCAGGAATGGTTTTAGAACCCGTCCGTCTGCTGTAATAGAGACAGCAACAGTAATCCTCGAATCACCATTTTTTGTATCACACACTGTGACTGTGCGTTTTCCCTTCTCGTCAATTGTTGTACGTGGTTTCATGGAAAAGAACATAGTTGTTTGGTCCATGTTCATTATCCATCTCTTGTCACGATTATTGAGTGTAAGGACAGGACGGACATGGTTCATGAAACGAGTTGCCTGGTCTCTTACAACTGCACTAGAGGATTGTGCTACCCTTGTTGGAGAGCGAATAGACAATCCATTTGATTTCATAAATCGAGACACAGCCATATATTTGGCATTTGTCCCTTTTTCTGCAAAGGCAGGCAACAATTCTGATGCATTGGCCATGAGCATCCTGGTTGAAATAGGGATTCCGTCTTGTCTCAAATTGCTCAACCATATAAGGAGGTCATCCTTAATGGGAGCAAGCACCGACTTACGTCCAGTGTTGAGAGTCGTCTTGTTGGTGCCTTGTAGAGATGCCTGCTGGATCATGTTATCCAACTGCTTCTCCCATTTCCGTAGCTGGCTGGGACATAGATTCTTTGCTCTTGCGAGGGCCTTGAGGGACGGACTTGATCCTTGGCTACTGCACCGGTTTCTCCGGACAATGGATGCAAGGTTAATTTTCTCACGGAGAGAACACTTTCTTCTTCTTGGCATGATGTTCTGATTATGAGAGACAAAGTAAAAAAAGCATGAAACACGACCATATGTTATCTACGACTTTTTGTCGTAGAAATGGCACTCTATAGTGATTTAGATCTTCATACAGTTTTTCAGCTCATTTGACTTGTAAAAAAAAATAAATTTTAGACTCACGATAGTGTCCCTTTAACCAATTTAGTGAAGTTATCCAGGATTTCACAGGTCTGCTAGTCCTTGAGATAATTGCAGTTTAACTTTCCAGAATGAGATGAAAAAATAATTTTTGTTAGCGCCAAAAAGTTTTTCAGTATGGTTCTACAGAGTTTTCTACGATAATTTTTAGAATTTACGTAATTGCTGTCCTCCCTGGATTATTTTTTGCACATTTGGGGGGGCAACCTTCCGTTAAATACGGTACTCTACTCTACTCTACTCTACTCTACTCTACTCTACTCTACTCTACTCTACTCTACTCT
>JAAMXU010000641.1:0-16145 GCA_019693545.1 Chaetoceros muelleri | reverse complement strand
ATCAGTCCAGGCTCGCTAACATTGCCTTTGCAATGCAACTACAGGACTATCTTCGCCTGTTGCCCTATGGAGATCAATCTCAAACATGGGCACTCCCGTGGTAGGATCACTAAGTGAGGGAGGTCGGATCACAGATCCCAATTATCACCCTCTTATTAACACACAAATCTATCAGCTCTGCCCAACTGCAACCGAACCGGTTACAATTGTCAGAGGCGATCCGAGGACCTTCGTCCACTCGGACGGGTGCAAACAGGCGAACAGACAAGGCAAACTCTTGCTAACTAAATGCTCAAGTCATTGGGTCTGATAAACTCAATAAATCTGACTGTACTTACCTGGTAAAGGGTATATCAACTTAGTAACTAAAGGGTAAAAGGTATTCAGGGAGGCTTGCATGTTCAACTACGGTATCTTAGTTATGGTGCGCCGTGCTTACGTGTAGGACAACCACAGCTAGATTTACTCAATTGTTTGTTTTTAATTGCTCTAGTACGTTTTTAACAATAGACTGTAAATGTGGACTTTCATCCATAGCCTGCACGATGTTATGCATCATTTCATTTTTGTTCTCAGTGTGCGGCAGCTCTTCAAGAAGTTTGCGTTGCGTATCCCAATTGATAATTCGGGTTTCAACATTATGATTTACTGTCTTTTCAAACAGGGACAACAACAATGCTTCATTATCTTCTTTAGAGTTTGAACAGACATGGATGCGTTGATTGTCAACTGTCGTGACAGGGGTCTTCCAAGTATTGGCTTTTGTGTCTGTGTTAACCCTATAATCTTCGATGACATAACTCTCTAATTCATTATGTGTATCAAAAACAGGTGTTATCAGTAGTGGATTACCTGATTCCTTGAGAGGTCGAGGATAATCACTACTACATCCATCTTTCCCATGACGTTTTTGATGACATTGGAAAGAATGAAGATGCCACTGAGTACGACTTGAATGAATTTGCTCAAAGTTATGAAATTCCTTTTCATTATTGACTGCGGAAGGTGGAATATCCATTATACATGGTAAAATGAACTTGCTGCTTCGTAAATAAGGATATGAATATTCGTTATGCTCTTGATCCAATGATTGAAGAAACAAATGTATCAACTGAAAAATATGAACAGATCGATCTAATTCAGTATGATACTGTGTTGATAACATTCGAACCAATGCATTACAAAGTCCTGTCGAGTCTTTTCCTACTCGTGTTACTACATGAGGTTGTGGACAGGAACATCGTAACAAATGTGCATGCATTTTACCTGCTGAAGTTGTATCATTGGCACCAGCCATCGCTAACGTTGTACCACAAATGCCCTTAGTTCTGTCAAAGATAGAATCGGATTTCCTCTTCTTAACACCATTGTATTGATTAATGTCAAACCTAATGCTATGCATTTGGCTCGCATAAGCCTCTAAAAATCTGCCATATTCAATGATCGATGCAATACAGTTGGAATTTGCTATATTCATTCTCTGATGAAGAGAACAATCATGTCCTTCAAAGCACTTGTTTGTTTGTGCAGCAATGACAAAGCTTGAGTTCGTACAACATGCCGGAAAAGATGTATTGTTGATGCTCTTATGACCTGTCCTGTATACATTAAGATTGTTGTACAAATCCAAACTGATGGTGTCAAATGATGAATGTAGACCATACTTGCAAATAATAGCATATTGATTGGCTATATTTTGACGTTTACACAGTAGGCCACATGAAGCATCTATGTTAGTCAACAATACCGAGTTTAACAGCATCGATGTGAGTTTCTGAGCACATGGATCCGTGGGGTTTTCACATGCATCATGTAAAGCTTCATCAAAGTCATCCGAGTTAACAAAGTCAATGAATTCTTTCATTGATTCATTTCTACCAGCGTTTTTCAATGATAATGATACTGACTGCAAATTAGAATGTCGAAGAATTTGGTTGGAAAGTAGAAGTATTAATTCTTTGCATCTTGCCGGTCTTGTCATATATTGAAAGAGCAAATGATATCTGCATTTTGTAGGTAGAACACCTCGTTTGAATTTGTTGCCATAGAGTGATCCAAACAGAAAAATGTGCGGGAAGGCTCCTGCAATCAGCCGTTCATTGTCTTCAAACTCATTGACTGGATTAGCACTTCTTCTTTTAGAACAACGATTGCCTTCTACAAGTAATTTGCGTACGGTCTCCAAATATTGTTTACGAAGAAGTGATTCATAACCAATCGAACTATTATTGTCTTCTTTGCAACTTTCAATCGTTTGCAGTATATCGTTTGTAACAAGTGAATAGTGAACAAATGATAATGGATCAGAAGAAGACTGCCGTAGTCCTTCTTCTGGGCATATTCCTGACATTGCATCAATAACATCAGAAACGTGCCTCGCATCAAATAGATTATCAACTGTGCAAATGCTTGGATTTTGCAAATATGTTACAACATTTATTATGGATATCTTTAATCATTGAATGAATAATGTGTTCATCTTTGCTTTGCTCGTCATCGTCAGTGACCTCTTCAAATAGATGATAGCCAGAATTTAAATAATTTAACATAACAGCTGCCTCTATATTGTGCTCAACATCAGATTGCTTAACTGTATGTTTTGAAATGATATGGCTTCGATCGAGATAAAAGGATAAACTGTCTTCATTTTCAACAGATTCCTTCAGTGATTTTGTTAAACGACGCTTAGCCGCCATTGCCAATGCATTTTGCACCTGTCGCTTCTTTCGTTCTTCTGGGGATTCTCTCACACGCTTAGCCGCCATTGCTGATGCATTTTGCAACTGTCGCTTCTTTCGTTCTTCCGGGGATTCTCTCACATGGCTAGCCGCCATTGCAGATGCATTTGTGGTCTTTCTCCGACTTCGTTGTTCCAATGTTTCATGATTGCGACCAATCTTCAGTTGAAAAGCATGTATCTGTTTTCTATAGGTATTACCAGCAGCAACTTCTGAAAAATGAATGGCAGTCGGTAACTCATCTGTATCAACTTCTCTATTGCCTTTACTAGCTGAAATCCATGGAGTATCCATATCGGTAGTATCCAAGCTAATAGATGATGTGTCTACCTTCTGCAAAAAGTAATAATGATTGTACGTCATAGTTCCCGTTGCTTGTACAAAAGGACCACAATTATTTCCAAGGAGCAAATACAGTTGTTCACATGTATCAACATCATAGGAAAGATTTTTTTTAAAGCTAGAATCATGATTCTGTGTATAATATAAGTCACGTAAGACATGACCAATGTTCATGACTTCAACAAAACGAGATGGCAAATTATTATCTTGTTCGCCTCCCATACCACGTGATATAATACGAATATTGACCATGTAGCTCAGGATATAACAGCAATATGCTAAGCGCCTCGAACATTTCACCCCATTTGCCATCAATTAGTATGTTTTGCATAACATAAGACTGAAGATCAGGAATGCTACATGTAGTACTCACAACTGAATCGAAAACATAATTTAGAAATAATGACCTCATTGTACTAGTATGATTACCGTCGATGCATGTAAGAATCGAAGTACCTAGTTTCTGTCGAAATTCCCCATAGTCTGAAAATGCATTCTGAAATGAAGAATGGCATAATAATGCTCTATAAAAACAATTGCCGTCACCTGGCACATCAGCTATATTGAAATAACTAGTAGTATTTTCATCAATTTGCAGAGAACACTGCTTTGAATCTGCTTGAACGTTATCGTGCATTGTTAAAACCTCTCTATGACGGACTTTTATGCAGAAGGATGTAAGCTAAACCACATCATAAATTTATAGAATTCGCATCTTGGACATTTGCTACTACTTCTTTATGTAAAACAACAAAGCATACATTTATGCAATTCTCATGTTGGCATATGTTGAGCAAATATGGCTGTAGGTGATACGCGCATGTATGTAGCGCGCCCTTTTCCATGGCTGTTGAAGTTCCGAATGCTTTTAGATTGGTTGTTAAGACGGATAACTTATAATTTTTATCTTTAGACCTTGATCATCTTTTCTTTTGATATATCACCTTAATCCTTATTAGGTACCCTATATTATTAGTAAGTTCAGTCAGTTTCGTTGAGTTTATCAGACCCAGTGACTTGTTTAATTGTTGTGCCTTGCCTGCGCCTTCGCTTGATTGCTTGAAATGTTATTCCCCGAGCAGGCAAAGGCCCTCGGATCGCCTCTGGCATCCACAGACCATGTTGGATGTGGATGTGCAGAGCCGAAAGACATTGTTTGGATGTAAGGGGGCAATGCTTGGGATCTATGATCCGACCTCCCTCACTATGTGAACCTACCACGGGAGAGCCCATGTTTGAGAGTAATCTCCATAGGGCAACAGGCGAAGATAGTCCTGTAGATACATTGTGGAGACAATGTTTGAGGGCCTGAACTGATCACTCGGGCCACCCAGTAAGATTGTGGATGTTGGTAGGCCACAGGCTCGCGTTATCACGAGTGACTGGGTTAATAGCCATGCATATATACAGTACATCATTCCCTCACACACAACCCTGTGTAATCCATACAGCCGAAATGCAAGCTGTAGATGGAAACCCTGCTGAGCTCCGTTACACGGAGTGTCTCCGAGATGTTCTTTGATTCACCGATCGCCAGATCCAGGTCCTTCAGGATGATGGCTACGTTCTCGCCGAGGACCTGGCTTATTGGAGCTATGAAGAGATCACCACTTGGGTATCGCATAAGGAGAAGCTTAGGATTAACGCAGGTGGATCTCCTTATGGAGATATGAAGAGGAAAAGCCTCATCGCTCTTGCCTGGTGGGTAACCAAGAAGATTAAGATTGGCCAGGCTATCAATCTAGACGAATTTGACGATGTAGCCCGTCGTGCTGCCATCACGGAATCCAAGGTTGAGTACGATTCTTCGAAAGGTGAATTGTCAATCGATAACCCCGAGAAATTCAAGTATGAGGACTGGCCCGAGTGGGAGAAGTCCGTGTACACATATCTATATTCTGTCAAGAACAGTATTGGAATCCCCCTTGTCTATGTGATCAGGAAGCCTACCTTTATCCAAGACCTTGATCCCCGAGATCAACAGGTTATCAATAATGCACCCCAGGTTGGTGCAGTATTCCGCAACGATTCCCAGCAAGTGTTGACATTGCTCCGTTCCCTGACCATCGGCACAGATGCTGAGAACTGGATGCACGGTGCAAATTGTGGCAAGCAGGCTATGACGGCGTTGCAGTCTCATTATGATGGGGATGCCGAGGCCGAGAAGCGTAAACAAGCTGCAAAGTCCGACCTCCAGTCCCTTTATTATCGCCATGAGGCAGCATTCTCCTTCGAGAAATACATCAACCGGATGAAGCGTTGCTTTGATGTATTGGAGAAGTACCAAGTGCCCTACTACGAAAAGGACAAAGTGAAACTCTTGCTTGACAAGATCCAAAGCAATCATGCTGAAGTTAAAACCCAAGTTAGCATTTGCCGAGCAAGTTACTCTCAGACCTTCGTCGAGGCGTCCACATATATGTCCAGAGAGATCTCCCGGATCTTCCCGTCGTCCAACGTAGCCTCCACCAGCTTCGGAAAAGGTAAGAGCCGAAATCCCAATAGAAACATCTCCTCACTCGGTAATCGTAATAAACGACGGGGCAAACGGTCGATTGTTGAAAAGAACAACGGTGTGGATATTAGCGATCTGACGAGATTTTACACCAAAGAAGAGTGGAAGAAGTTGGATGCCGATGTGAAGAAGAGAATACTAGATAATCCAGCACGTAAGAAATTGAGAGAAGAAAGGAAGAAACGAGAAGTATCAGCGGTCGGTTCCGGCTTGAATCGGGACGGCACTAACCATGAGGGTGCTAGCATAGTCACCAATTCGATTGACAAGGAGAGTGAGGATCGGATAGTTGCTGCTGTCATACGCGGCGTGATGGAATCGTCCGTCACAAATCAAGAGAGGAACGTTGGACAAGTAGCTACAAGACCAGGACACGGTAGCCGTGTTGGGATGAGTGTTGGTAGTGTTGCAGGTAGTATCCGCAGCCGTGGGAGCTCTGTGACCTTTGATCCCCGCCCTTGACTACTTAGGGGTGAAGGTGACGTCGCAAACCGAAGAATTGTTTCTGGGACGAGACGTGCCTCATGGCGAGAACAGGTGGTTTCACCTTCCGTCGATGACGTTGATAGTAATGGCGACGTCATAATTTTACCTACCGAAATCGACAACCATGCAGATACGACGTGCGCCGGCCGTAACTGCCGTATCGAATCGTACACTACGTACGAGTGCACCGTATCTCCCTTCCTTGAAGAATACCAAGAGCAGCAGAATGTGAAAATATGTACTGCGCTGACTGCCGCAGTTGTACCTAGTACGGGTGAAACCGTTATTCTACGCCTAGGCCAGTGTCTTGATTTTCATGATAAACTTCCGAAGACACTGCTTAATCCAAACCAGCTACGCGCTTTCGGTATTGGGATATGCGACGATCCTACTGATAAGCATCGCCCATTGGGTATCGAACTCGATAATCGTACCCACCTTCCTATGTACATGAAGGGCTCTATATGCGGCTTAATGACTTGGTCTCCGACCAACGAAGAGCTAGAAAGCTGCCGCATAATAGACGTAAGCGATGTGAACAATTGGCATCCTTCAAGTGTTATATTCCCGGATGCAAGACATCCCAAAGATAGGTATAGTACCACTAGTGCTGTTGTCACTCGTCATCTGAACCTGGTTGATTGTTCTTTTTCATGTAATGATTGCATCCTGCCTTCGTTTGAGAAACTGTGCGTGAGCTCCACGATTACATCCGATCGTCATCATTCCCCGGATGCAAAACTGCTATCTGAAAAATGGGATTGTAGTATTGAGGTTGCAAGGTCGACACTTCAAGCAACCACCCAATTGAATATTCGGTCAGCTGTTGCACCCTTAACGAGACGATACAGAACTGATCTGCTCTCTATGAACCTGCGTCATTTGAGCTGTAAATTCTTTACCGATACTTTGTTTTCGAAATCAAGATCGATTGTTGGTAATACATGTGCACAAATCTATTATGATCTGAATGGTTTCATGTATGTTTATCCAATGGCATCGAAAAGTGAAGTCGGAGAATCACTTGGCCATTTTGTCAATGATGTTGGCATTCCAAACGATATGGTATATGATGGGGCGGGCGAGCAAGTCGGAAAGCAATCACGGTTTGATCAATCAATCCGCCATTATAGAATTAACAAGCATGTAATTGAACCATTCTCCCCATGGCAAAATAAGGCGGAATCAGGTATTCGGATTATCAAGGCGCGATGGAAGTGATTAATGATAAAGCGTAAGGTCCTGAAGCGATTGTGGGATTTCGCACTGGTATGGGTTTCCCAAATTTACTCCAGGTCTGCCATGAAACATGGGAGGACGGGATTCGAAATTATTACCGGTGATACTCCAGATATCAGCGAGTGGGTGGATTTCTCCTTTTATGATTGGGTATGGTACTGGCACGCGCCTAACAGTGAAGATAACCCCAGACTGGGACGATGGTTGGGTGTATCGCATCGAGTTGGGAGTGCCCTGTGTTATTGGATACTAGCCTCCAGTGGTAGAGTGTTGGCTAGGACAACTGTCCAGCATGTAACTACCGAAGATATGGCTTCCATTGAGGTACAGGATAAAATTCAGCAGTTCAATTTGGACCTGAATAATGTGGTTGGGGACGAAAATTGCGTGACACATGGTGACGAATTCTACAATTTTGTGAATGAGGATATGCCGGACCCGTATGACCTACCAAGAGATGACCCAGACCGACTGCCAGAAATTGATGAGATTGTAGACCAAACAGATGCCGAGAAGGCTGCCGATACGTACCATTCATTCATTGGTGCCGAAGTCATAGTGCCTGATGCAAGTGGAAATCGACGCATGGCTAAGGTATTGAGGAGAGTCCATGAATCCCAGAATACAACTACCAATCCTACGAATATTTTTAATGATAGATCCGTGTTTGAGGTGGAATTCCCTGATGGCACGGTTGATCGCATGAATGCAAATGTAATAGCCGGGAATCTCTTCGCACAAGTTGACCAGCATGGAAACCAATTCCAGATATTACATGAAATCTTAGAACATGAGAAGGATAACTCTGCCATCCCTGTGAGCCAAGGTTTTATCACTAGTAGATCCGGTAATCGACATGCCAAGAAGACCACTTGTGGGTGGAAGCTGCTCGTAGAATGGAAAGATGGCTCCGTGTCATGGGTACCATTAAATGATTTGAAAGCCTCCAATCCACTCCAGTTGGCCGAGTATGCTGTAGCTAACAACATTGATCACGAACCCGCCTTCAACTGGTGGGTGAAGTATACTCTCAAGGCGCGCGATCGCATTATAGGTAAGGTTCAATCTCGTTATTGGCGTACTACTCACAAATTCGGAATAAAGCTCCCCAAGACAGTTGAAGAAGCCTACCGGTTGGACGAAGAAACGGGGACTACCTTTTGGAGAGACGCAATTGATAAAGAACTTCAGAAGGTCCGCGTCGCCTTTGAGAAAACCAACATTTCGGTGGATGATATGCGAACTGGTCAGGCGATGCCAGGATACCAAGAAATTGGATACCATTGGGTGTTTGATATCAAGATGGATGGGAATTTCACCAGGAAAGCACGCCTTGTTGCAGGAGGCCATACAACCGAGACTCCTACTGCGATGACATATTCGAGTGTAGTGTCTATCCGCATTGCATTTCTTTTGGCCGCTCTCAATGACTTACAAGTATGCGCCGCAGATATTGGGAATGCTTACTTGAATGCCCCTTGCAAGGAGAAAATATGGGCTGTTGCCGGTATAGAGTTCGGTAGTGAGGTCGGCTCCGTCATGTTGATTGTGAGAGCACTATATGGGTTGAAGTCTAGTGGGGCGTCTTGGGCATCTATGCTGAGTGACTCTCTCAAGGCACTTGGATTTACCTCATCCGAAGCGGATCGAAACGTGTGGCTGAAACCCGGTGTGAAGGAAGATGGGTTTAGGTACTACCAAATGATTCTAGTATATGTAGATGATATCCTCCATCTGTCCCATGAGCCAGATGTGGTGGTAATGGATGCTCTTCGTCGGAGCTATGAGCTGAAAGAGGGTAGTGTCGGTCCACCTACCAGATATCTTGGCGCCAATGTTGAACGGGTGCAGCTCGAGGATGGACGTGAGACTTGGGCCATGTCGAGCAGGGACTATATTGAGTCTGCGATTTCGAATGTTGAGTCCATGAGGAAGTTGGATGGAGAGCCACCACTCAAGATTTACGGGGACTGTAAACGCCCGTATCCCAAGGATTATCGTCCGGAAATCGATGTCTCCGATGAACTGGACTCAAAGGGCATCCATCGATATCAAGAATTGATAGGGATCTTGAGATGGGCGGTTGAGTTAGGTAGAGTTGATATTATGACCGAAGTTAGTTGTTTATCTCAACACTTGTGTGCTCCCCGCGTAGGTCACCTGGACGCTGCATATATGATATTCCGTTTCCTCCAAAGGAACATGAAGAAGAATACAGGTCGAATAGCTTTCGATCCTGCTATTCCACCTTGCGTTGAGAGTGCTATTGGGCCGGATGCCATAGTGATGGATCATTGGAAGGAGTTTTATCCAGAAGCTAGGGATGAGTTACCCCCAAATATGCCTGAACCTTTAGGGAATCCTGTTGTCATAGCTACATATGTGGATGCCAATCATGCTGGGAACCTTGCCAATAGGAGGTCTCACACTGGCATATTGATATATGTCAATAACTCGTTGATCCACTGGTATAGCAAGCGGCAAAACGCGGTAGAATCATCATCTTTTGGATCGGAATTCGTAGCATTGAGGATAGCTACTGAGTTGGTAAGTGCGTTGATATACAAGCTAAGAATGTTTGGAGTACCAGTTGAGGGCCATGCAACCATATATTGTGACAATAAGTCAGTCGTCATGAATGCATCGGTTCCTACTTCAGTCTTGAACAAGAGGCACAATGCAATATGTTACCACAGAGTCAGGGAAGCACAGGCAGCCGGAATAGTCAATGTATTATGGATTGAAGGAAAGCACAACCTAGCTGACTTATTGACTAAGACGACGTTAGCTAGTAACGTGAAGCATGGCATTGCCGATATATATTTTCCAATAATGCGGTGGTGATAGAAGATGGCGCGTAGGTTTCCGGCATGGGACGAACATGTTTAGGTACCTCCTGCACTACTGAATACAGTAGCGTTTAAAGCAGGTCGATTGGTTGGGGTAGAGTGTTCTGTTGATGGACTTGGTTTGATTTCAAATGTCCATCTTCCGATTTAACATTTGCGGGGACTGAGCAAATATGGCTGTAGGTGATACGCGCATGTATGTAGCGCGCCCTTTTCCATGGCTGTTGAAGTTCCGAATGCTTTTAGATTGGTTGTTAAGACGGATAACTTATAATTTTTATCTTTAGACCTTGATCATCTTTTCTTTTGATATATCACCTTAATCCTTTTTAGGTACCCTATTATTAGTAAGTTCAGTCAGTTTCGTTGAATGTTACATCAACTTTTGTCTACTGCAAATTCTCATCTTTTTCAAGTATGTTCTATACTCCAAAATTTCATTATCTTTATGTTCATAAATAAAGAGCATCACGAAAAACATTTATCATACATCAAAATGCCCCCAAAGAAACATACTCTATCTGCAACACCAACGGACTCTACGACTAATAATGCAAGTTCTAAGAAACCCAAACGTATTGTTGTTCATACAAAGAAGTATTGTAGCTCCGTCTTGAGCAAGAAACGTAATAAAAATGTAATCAATTACTGGGAATCTAGTAACAATGGTGATCCCGAAACGAAGCTGTTTTGTGCGTTGTTCTGCAAAGGCAATGTGCATGGCAATGCATTTCTTAATCCTCTTCCCCAAATGATCTTGAACTTCCTTGAAGAAAGCACTGTCGTAAATATGGTTGTTATCCTCAAGGACTTTCCTGACCATAGCGATGAACCTCTAGTTTCAGACAATTCCCAATTTTCTGGTCCCATTCTTGGATTCGTTGGTACTCCTCACTGAGATATAAAAAATGCTCGCGACTTTGCTGCAAAATTGAACTTTGAAGCTGTCAAATTCATCAACGAGACACATGTAAATGCATATCCTGTTCGTGAATTCAGTCTCGAAGAACTCACCTATGCTAACGGTCTTCCATTGAGTAAAATCTTCCATGACGACAAGGATCTCTGGCAAGCTCTGGATATGCTTTTTGACTGTGATAGATCTCCTGACAACTGGTCGCTTGTTTTTGAAGATGCTGGTACTCATCAAATGATTTACGGTGATGAAACAAATCAAGAACAGGCCAAGCGCAATCTCTAACAACTACGCACTAATTTTGCCACTACACAGTTTTTGCAAGAGTGAGTGGCATGCAGTACATATTACCTTCATTATAATGCATATAATACATTTTTAAAATTTAATTAATTGTCATTGAATTTTTACGCGCTAAAGTACTACTAAATCTTTTCATACACGGTATGTCATACTATTGTGCAACATGAAAAGCATATTGCTTCTAAAGTCGGTCTGTGCTCTGCCTTGTTTTCTACGTGACTAGTGTACCTACATTATATTCGCAGAGCGTCCAAAATATCATACCAGGTACTCCGGACTCGGGTTGTACAAGACCCCCCATGTCCGTTTTCCTTGAAAACAACAAGGTTTTACAATTTTTCTGTACTGTAGGAAAAAATAAAAGCCTAGTAAAGTACAAACAACAAACACAGTAGTTTTTACGTGAACGATAGTACTAACCCTACGTAGAAGGAGTCTTTCAACGAGACCATGACCGCCTCTAGCGCCGGTAATGAAGCCAAAGGAGGCAAACAGTCTGGCACAACAGCCGGAACACAAGGATCTCTTAGAACAGGTGTAAAGGAAGCAAAGACAGGAGGAGCGGAAGGGAAATACAACATGAGGAGCAATAACGGAACAACAGCGGATCAAGTGCTAACGGCGTTGGAGGACGCATCCAAAAGGAAGAAAGAGGAGGAGCGTAAGAGAAGCAGTATGTACGGACAATTGAGAGGGGGAGGCATTGGGTACGACAAGAAGAATCTGACTGAAGGGCTTCAAGAGATTGTATCAGCGCGAAAAGGAGATTAAGGAGATTGAACTGAAACTCAGTGTAGCTGTTGACGGGGGAGAAAAAGCTGCATTGGGGGAGCAACTAAAAGGGGCACAACACACGCTGAAAGAGGCACTTGTTAACATGTCTCTTGTGCAGAGGAAGGAAGAAGTACTAGGTGGCAAACCAAAAATGGTGGAGACGAAACAATGAATGCGGAGGAAAAGCAAGAGAGAGATTCTGGCACAGAAATCAACATGGCCATCGATGACATGGAAGTGGAAGGTAAAATTGATGAAATGACGATTCAAGATTCAGAAATGGAGTTTTATACCAACAATTATGAAGAAAGGAGTGACGACAATGGAGGAAGTGAAAACATGGAAGAGAAAAAGCAACGCAAAAAACATAAAAAGGAAAAACCAGAAGAGGTAATTGATTTAACAATGATTAACGAGACAGACAACCATATAACCCGATGGGAGGACATGTCGGATGATGATACCGTACCTCAAGCCAACATGGAAGATAACACTAATGAATGGCAAATTGCCACCATTAAAAAATAGAAAAAAACAAACGAGTCAAACAACAATAAGCAGGAAAATAACAAAATTGATAGTGAAAAACTCACTGGGGCACATACCACTACCACTAGTGCAAAGATCACCAATCCATACAAAAACAAAGCAAATCATGGTCCTAATGAAAGAAGAACAAATAACGTACAACAATCAAGTCTGGCAACCTACGCAGAACCAACAACTGGTAAGCAAAGGGCGCCCAATCGTATGGCTATCCGAGTCACCACATCCTTCACTCCATGGCTATCTGGAACAGGAGAGTTCAAAAGAGATGCAAAAGAGTTGTTGGGGTATGCTAAAGAGGTTGCCCCAGAAGTGATGTTGCTTCCATGGAATGCTGATCACTCTGGGTTGGGTCCAATACTCGAAGAAGACTTAGCAAATCCAAAAAATCATACGGATACCATCAACCATTACTTTGATAAACCATCGTATGTGACTATGCAGCCGGGTACTCCAGCATATGGCATTGGGGTTAGGTTTTAGGTTAACTGTGACACGTATGAGTTTCTCAACAAGTGGAATATGAAAAAGCGTGAATATAAGCTTAAGAATAGAGTCGCATACACTATCACACTGGCGCCTATGCAAACATCATCAACAATGTTTATCATTGGAGTTGCAGTCGGGTCTTCGAAAAACCAAGATGTCGTGTTATTGAATAAACATCTAGAAGCGGCAACTGGCATCAAAGGTGTAGAGGTCAGCTACCAAAATATTCACCAAGCAGGCATCACACCGGAATTTTGGAAACTGGTAAATGACAAGGCAAAGAAAGTTAGTGTTGACACTACATCTTGGGAATATATGAGAACAAAATATTCTTGGGCCACCAATGGTTTAGCAGTATACGTACCAAAAAAAGAAATGGTAAACGTCGCACGTAAAATCATGTTGAAGCTATATGGAAAAACAGTAGAGGGTATGGATCCAGTTTGGCCAGACGGGTCATCAATGAGATTCCTACCAATTAAAGGAGCGGCTATAAAGAGTGCGAAGACAAAAGATGTGGTTAAAAAACATTTAGCATATCATGTTTGGATGAAAGCACATGAGTGCTCTATGGAAACTAATATGGTTAACATTCACCAGACTATCGATGCTTTTGAGGGTAAAACATTCTCGGAAATTGTGTTGGAAACTATGTCACATAAGAATACAGAAATTCGAATTTTCAACCACTTTAACAGATCATGGAATATGGATCCGACTAAGGAAGCATGGGCCTTGTCAGTGAGGAACCAATTTGAAGATGAAGCTGCGACGATCATCCGTAACTGCTGGGACACTCTTTTTGATAAATACGGACATGAAATCGATAAATTTTTCAACATGGAGAGAAAATCAACCAAGTGGGTTGAGGTCGTAAATAGCACTAAGACTACTTCGGAGGAGGATGAAAACTGGTTTGCTGACGATGATGATGACATGGATGAGCTAGTTAAAAAAGGGCTAATTGACCCAGCGTTATCCAATTTCTCACGGGTCAAGAGATTGACAATCCGTTGCAAGCTGGGGCACTGGAGACACGGCATATACAGAAATGGTCGATAATCGTGATAACACGAGTACAGTCAGCAGCACTATTACACAAGAATTGGCACTAGAGGTACAAAGGGAAATCCTTGAGAAAAAAGATACAGTAAAAACCATTTGAGTTAGTGTTCAGCGGTATCCACCTTTCAACATGGAAACCCGATAAGGAGATTTTCTATATAACAGCACTATTGGAGTCAGATAACTTTCCATCATCACAACAAACCAATGATGAATAATAGAAATAATAATACTAATAAAAAAGACGACTCCTGGTGACTAATCATAGGGAACATCAACTCATTTCCAGGCACAAATGGGGGAACAAATAAATTCAAGCTTGATAGGTTTAAAAAACTAGTGATGAAAGAAGAAGGGGACATTATCATGATATCAGAACATAACAAAAATCTCTCAGCAACAAGATATAATGATCAACCACATGAGATGATCAAGAAGTGGTGGCCGGCTACCATAACAAGATCAGCATATCTCGCATCTACCAGCAAAGCACGATTTGAACCTGGAGGAACTATGATTATTACACATTCAAAAGCCACTGCTCACACTTGCGCTCATGGAGAGGACTCTCATCATCTAGGAAGATGGAATTACGTAACACTACGGGGTAAAAACGAAAAATACACTACTCTAATCTCAATATACCGTCCATCAAAATATCAAGAGACATGTCTTTGACAAACGGCGTACACGGCTAAGAGAAGGAAGACAATACAGTTGGATGATTCCCCAGATAATTTATGGTATGATGATATTAAAACACTGATAATGAACAAGATAGAATTGGGGCACAAGGTAATCATAGCAGGGGATTTTAATGACAAACTTAATGACAAAAACAGCAGGACCCGCCGGTTCATGTACGCATTGGGACTTTGAGAACTTATGATTGAATCTCTTGGATATGGTCCTGCTACATATGTCCGAGGATCAACAAAAATTGATGGAATTTTCGCCACTCTTGGTATTCAAGCTTCCTATGCGAGGTATACAAGCTTTGAGCAGTCTCCTAGTGATCACAGATGGTTAATTCTTGATATACCAGAAGGACAAGACATAGTAGGGATATCACGCGATGACAAAAAGCCTCCCTTACTCAGAAAATGTAAGCGAAATCGGATGTGATAGTCATTATCCGCGTAGGGTTGGGAATCTCGAATCCGAATTTTTGATGGATTTCCCTCAGAAATTCGGGGGTCAAACTGCCCTCACATAACCCCACCCAACAAATTTACGTGTTACTACAACCAGCATGAATTATTTTCAGATCCTATAATCTCTAATATTTTAAGAACATCTTTACATCGTTTTAATCACCTTTTATCTAGCAATGAGCGGTAAGTACATGTGTATTGATCGAGTTTATCAGACCCAGACTCTTTATTGTAATGAATGAATGTTGTGAATAGAATGAAAGAGAACGAGAGAGTAGATGATTTGTCCAGTGTAACAGTGAGTTACATCCCCTCGCTTTGCGAATCTCACCACAGGGGCCGTCTATATGTTTGAGGTTTCTCCATAGACAAAGGGTATGGTATTAGTATGACCCTAGTGTTTCTCTCGGTCTGATCAACCAAGATACTCGACTCAATGCAGTTGTTGGTGAGCTGCACATCGCCAAGATAGCGATGGTCGGGGAATTGTTAAGTAGAATAAGTTGAATTGGACAAATCTGACGAATCAATCCCTCTCTGTGACAGATAATTCTTCTGTCTCGTCTGACGCAAGATCCCAAGCGTCTGATAACGTTGCGCAAGTGTTTGTTGATTGCCTTAGAAGTGTATTGCGCTTTAACCAAAAGCAGATCACTGTTTTGACCAATGATGGGTATGAGAAGGTCGATGACTTGGCATATTGGCCATATGATGACATCAAGGCCTGGG
>JAAMXU010000618.1:0-13938 GCA_019693545.1 Chaetoceros muelleri | reverse complement strand
AATATGTGCATCGTATCACTCAACGCTAGGCGCCACTCCTGCGCAATTAGTCTTCGGATGCGATATGATTTTTTAATATAAAAACTATCATAGATTGGAGAGTGATTACTGCTCGCAAACAAAAACAAGTAATCAAGGATAACCTCAGAGAAAAGAAGGGTCGGATCGAGTGGGTTTGCCCATTTCGAACCAAACATACGACTCATATTGTTGGTAGTGCTCACCGGCGGTCTTGCTGATGTTCACTTGGGTTTCCTCCGGGATGTTCTCTTTTTTTTCACGAAGGAGCCATTCCAAGAAGACATTCTTTTCTTGAATGAAGGCATCCTTCTGATACTCGGAAACGGCAAACACATTGGCAAATTGTGGTCTTCCTTGTTTAAAGATGTTGACCAACTGGTCTCTCGCGCGACTGGTGGTTACCTGTAGAAGGTAATCCAATCACGCATCTACCTTCTTGTTGACATTCCTGATGCCAAGGTGCTCAATAATCTCTGTTTGGAGCTTCTTGAGGATGATCACAATGAAAGCTCTGTTTCCTGTGAAGGTCTCAATAGCCGAGAACTGTTTCTTCTCGGTATTGTCCTTGGTTGCCTTCCTCGAAGGGGTTTTCTTTATTGTGATATCCACCATCAGTGGTTCATCGGTTGTGGAAAAGGGAAGAATAAACGGTATAAGGAAAGAAGATAATTGAAGTTAATTCAATTAAAAAGGTTTATAAAATTAGGTGTGTTTTAGATTAAACAAAAAGATTAGGTATGTGATGTCTAACAGACGATCACCGTAGCTAATAAAAATGATACTCCTCCGTTCTGTAATAGTTGGTGCAAACCTTAAAACCCCTTCCGGCTTTTCTCCCATTGGACCCTTTACGTTTTTCCGTACTGCAACAACACAAAACACAAACAGCCTTATAACGACGTTTTTATTAATCTTCAGAGCATATTTACTTATCAAGATACAAGCCATTTAAGACACGTAAAATCTAAGTACAAAAGTAATCACACTCGCCACGTTCGCAAAACACATCAGAACCGCCTAATTTTTTCACAGTAGACTCTTCATATGCTTTCGTGTCATGCGGTGTTTGAATGAATACATTAGCACCAATATTGAAAGAGATACATCATCCGAAAGTACTTCAGAGGTTACACTAATAGCACCGTATTAATTTCTAACATGGTAACGTTCTAAGTGTTGTTTAATTTAGCTGTATATGTTACTGTATATATTACCGTAGGATACGTACTGTATTAGGTGTGCACCTACTATTTCGGAGCAGAGCAATAAGGGTTCTGCACCAACTATTACGGAACGGAGGCAATAGTACGTGCAGTAAAAGATCATCTCATGAGTCATGAGAATAATGGGTGCCAGTGAAACATCACCACATACCTGAAGTTAAAAAGGGATCCTCTAGGATAGGGTACTTCTGCTAAAAGTCTTTTAACTTCCGTGGGGTATGCTTTCCAGCAGTTGGTAATTCATTGTGGAGTTCCCGATGCCAATACCAAATGCCATCCTGAGGGGTACAAATCAGGCTTTTCAAACATTGCTTTACAGCATCATAATGGCATTGCGAGGGGCACGTGTTAAAGCCAGACAATAAAGCAACAGCAAAACCATAATCTGGTCATGCAACAATGTAAGCATATACAATTTCACCAACTACTCCTATATAGTTGAACCCGTTTTTTTTTGTAGCTCCTTTCCTTCAGGAGAATCTATAGAGGGACCAATAGTTGATTCCAATTCCTTGACTTTGCTTGGACTAATGGGTTCCAAAGGTTTATTGGATACCTCATTCCATCCATGCGCATTCCATAGTTTTTCAATGTAGGTATAACAATTGATTTGAATGTCCTCACAAGTTTGTATAATGTCCAACCCATTGAAGTGTTTGGAAGGTTTATCGCTCCATGTAACTTTCAATTTTGTAGAGATATCCTTTGCAAATTCCTGGACTACCTTAGTATCACCACCCACAATCAGCATATCATTCACCTGCCAACAAAGCAATATGTCGCAACCATGAAAACTACCACGATACAAACACAGTTCATGCGTGGTGGATTGAAGCCATACAAAGAAATGACTTCATTAATTTTATTCTGCCAAACTTCACCGGAATGTGGATGTCCTTGCAACGAACCCAGAACAGGGAGAACCCAACTCCTGTGTGGGACATTTTTTCCTTTACCAGCATGATACCAATCGTGGTATTGCTGATCAACCTCCAAATATATTGATTCAAATAATTTACCAACCTATCCAAATGCATTTACAGCATCCAAATCATATATCACATAATTCAATAAAGCCAACAGACCAACAGAGCAAAGAATATTTTAACCCCCACTTGTGAAACACATGCAGTGTATATAGCTTCAAGACGACAGCGATAATGGGCATGCCGTAGAGGCCTACCATCTCCACAATTTCGAGCTTTTCTAGTGCCGTCCCATTTCAATGCGTATGACCATATTGAACATAAAACAATAGCATTCGTGGGACGAGGGCAAGGTTTGCCAAACATTCCGTCACTCTCATGGTTATTGAGCAGTTTATATTCAGCTTCTAACCAAAGGGCAAAATTGTCACGTTTCATCAACTGTTTACGGGTGAATTGACTTGATGTTGTTTTCTGGACATATTCATCAGCCGATTCAGACAATTGATTCACCAGGTTATTGAAATATTGAAACCAAGCAGTATCCAATCGAGGTTGTTACTGAATTTCCTCCCCTGTTTCGTAGATCTGGGAGATATGATAGATTTGGTCCATTTGTATAGGGGAAGGATCCTTAGGATTGAGATGGGATTGAATGAGAGCTCTATCATGAGCAAAGGTAATGGATACAAAAAGAGTGGTGGACGAACTAGCAAGGTCTACCAAATAATGACTAAGTGCAGCCTTCTCCGTCTCAGACTTGGTAGGAACGATACTAATGTCACCAATAGCCAGAATGATGGTACCAATATGGCGAGATCTCCAACGAGTAAATTGAGCAGCCGTAGAACAAGGCCTAATGTCAGTGACAAAGAAATGCTGCATTGAAGAATCCTCCTTCAAGATAAAACCCAAAGTATCGTAGTATTCATTAGCAATATCAGAATGTTTGACCTGAAATTGATGAGTAAACGTGATGGGGAACCGATCTGAACAAGCGAGCAAATCCACATTGTCAGGAGTAGTAGAAATATTATCAGTTTCTACTGGAAGGGAATGACCAAGTGCCAAACAAAGTTGAAGAGCATAGGGAGGTAATGTGTCCAAAGGAACATTCGCTAAACCTTCATCGAAACGAGTATGAGCAGCAATCTTGATTTTGTTGGTATCAGTTTCCAGATACTAGTAGATCTGTTTCATCCTGGAGGTATAACCAAGAAATTTCCCTTTTATAACATGAGTGTTGAGCTTGGAAGAACGTCGACTGGGGGGTCAAGTATAAACATTACAACTGAAGACTCAAAGTAAGGAAAGATCAGGTTTATAACTGTAAATTTGCTCAAACAGAAACTTTGAATGATAGCCATGAGGAAAGAAGTTGTAGAGGCGAATGAAGTGGTATAAAGCAAAATTTAAAAACTTGAGATTGAGACTGGCAGAGTGGAGAATGGAGCGAATAGCATTGCTGATGGTGCTATGGGGCCGTTCTCCCAAAGAGTTCATGGAGCTTTTATCAGGTCCTGCAGTGATGGTTTTATAACCATGGAGGTCAGCAATGGCTCAAAATTTGTTGCTGCGTCCTAATTCACTGTCGCAATCAATCAGTACAGATTTGGGGCGTGACCCAGCAGAGTACGCGATACGATGTAGGAAGGAGTGTAGCCATTTTGTGGGTACAGATTTACTCCCTTCACAAACACCATAGAGTGTGCTCGTATGTGCGCAAGTGAAAATTAGATAACTGGTCTCACCATGAACACTAGCTAGACGCTTGATTCTTGTGGGATCCGAAGATTTTTGACATATAAACCCCCAATCACCACATAACATTTGCCCATGAACCTCAGCGCGTGATGTAATCATTCCATGACTGCAAGGTGATCGGCGTAATTTCGTCTCAAGGCAAGTTGCACATTGATCCGTGACATGGGACTGTTTAAATTTTGGACTTCTGTGAGCAGAAAGATGCATGGAAGACAAAGCATGAAAATTTAAATGTCCCAACCAAGCGCCGTGCCAAAGAAAACGGGTCGATTCATCGGACACAATCACAATTTGATCATTCACAATGTTCACATGATGACAACAATCTTCCAGGGATAGAATATTCAAAGCATACACTCTGTTGCCACGGATCTTGAGAGGGGATTTTATTTATAATGAATTGTTCAGGAGTACCAACGACAATAGTATCGACAGAATCATTCATGACAAGATTAGATACTTCACCGTACATAATCGCATTTTTGACCAGTCTGAAATTGATCAAGGTAGATGGAATGGTCGGTATATAAACACAAGGAATGGTAAGTGAATAGTCAACTTTTCCATTGGTCCAAGATTCAATACAAAAGTTACCAACACCTTCCACAATATGCTTATGTTTACCAGCATCATAGATGAAAAGAGGCTCACCATGTCTCAGGTCGGGGGGACGGATATTATCAACCAAATTACGATGCAGAGTAGTGCAACGATCGGCGCCACCATCAACTTGCATAGTAAATCGATGAAATTTGACCAAGTAGGATGTAGTATCATCAAAAGAAACGGATTTGATATAAGAGCAACAATCTTCCAAAGGTTCCTTGACAATTAAGGAAGCAGATGATGATATGAGGAAATCCTCCTGAACCATGTCATTGAAAAATGATTTCCTGCTAGAATCGTCAATGTATTCAATATCAGCCGCGATATCAGGAAAGTCTTGTGGGTGGAGGGGCACAAAATGGTCGGCCGGCACATCATTCAATGCGAGAATAAAGAAATGTTCAGCAGACTCATCATCATGCCAGTTATCACATAGTAATTGACAATTGGGGTGTTGATGATCAGGGAAAGCAGCAACATTTGAAGAACCATTTCCTTCCTGGAACGTGGTGAAGATATCACTATATTGAGAGTCTGTAACGAATTCACATTGTCCGTCAATTCACCATCCATGACGTTGAGATCATCGGGTCCCAAACATCATAGAAAGCATACATATTTGATAGAAAATGAATATTCTTAATTTCAATTGTAAAATAAGTGAAGATAATACTGCTAGCTACTAATTTTAATAAGAGTCAAATGTTAGTACAAATTAATTGTAATGAGCTTTATTTTACACGGGGGGTCATCGTAGCTAAAACCACTCTACAGACTTTTGTCATTCCTGCAGATACTCTGTATCTTCACAGTACTGTAGGGTGCATGGTAGCACTAAAGACGTCATCTTACCGTTGATGCAGTTGACAGAACGGCACAAGCTGGATGGGACATGGGACGAAATACGAAAGATACTTTTAGTTTTATCTAAGAAAGATGGTCCAAATTGTAAAGAGAAATAGGACATCATGGTGTAAAGGAGGCAAATCCCCTCTCATAGTAATAATTCCAGTCCTAATAATATGTTGTTCACTCGCTACATTTTTCTTATCCCTCCTTTTTGTCCGACGGCATTCGAACGAGCTGGCGGCAATAATTACTGATAATCCTGCTGCGCTTCAAGATAGACAGATTTCAGGTCAGCTTCAAAAAAATATCACAAGGCATGTACATATACGTTCTCTTTCTTCTTTTAATGACGTTGATATCGCAGCACGATATAAATACATGCCATCAAAATACAGCCAAAGTCAATCGATAGACTGTGGTACAGGGCCTACATACGACAAGTATTTTTCTCTTGACAGTCTCCATCGTTCCAGATTCAATGAAGATCGAAAGTTATACGAGAGATTTTTTGCAAAGCACAGGCACGATGAAAATTTCAGGAATACCTATGTGGAATTGGGAGCATTTGACGGTATTCGGGAATCCAATACTCGCTTTTTTGACGACTGTCTTGGATGGGACGGTTTGTTGATCGAAGGGAACCCCACCATGTATAAAAGACTGGCGAAGAACAGGCCAAATAGTCATAGATTGAGTTATGCACCCTCTTGTGTTCATTCGGGAGAGACGGTGGAGTTTTATGCTGCGAGCTTTACTAATGCAGGTCTGACGGATCATGTCACAGTTATCAAGAATAACAAGAAAATAGAAGTACCGTGTGGTCCCCTTGGCCCTATTCTTGAAAAAATGTTTCCAGAGGGGCATATAACATTCTTTTCATTGGATGTGGAAGGGGCTGAAAAACTTGTGTTGGATACTATAGACTTCAACAAGATACGTGTTGATGTGTTTATGGTAGAGGTTGAAAATGGGCTATGCAAGAGGGACGAGGAATGCGAAGTTCGGAATCAAGTGAGGGAATTGATGACGACGGCGGGATACAAGCGGAAATTGAGCGTTGTCCAAATGTCGGACGTATTTGTACATCCAGATAGCCCATATGCCAACGAGTGAATCCTCGTGTA
The DNA here is from genome assembly GCA_019693545.1 of Chaetoceros muelleri. Lineage (NCBI taxonomy): Eukaryota > Bacillariophyta > Thalassiosirophyceae > Chaetocerotales > Chaetocerotaceae > Chaetoceros > Chaetoceros muelleri. The sequence goes on along the minus strand of JAAMXU010000618.1, from coordinate 7,425 downwards.
ACCATTGTGGTAGTCGGGAAACATCTACTACTTTAGATATTTGTCAAGTTCATTCTCTATATCAATTATACCACTCTTCCCTTGTCGCTCATATCGGCTGCATTGTCAAGCATTTTCACTTCATCTTCTGTTAAACTCCATCCAAGGCAACCAATAATTTCATCCGCCTCTTTTGGATTTTTTACGCTTGGCAGCGGCACGCATCCCTTGGCGACTACATAATTAATTGCAATTTGACTTGTAGTGATATCGGTATTGATCTAAACGAGTATAAATACACATTGTTTGTGAGTGTTTATGCATGCGAATGTAGGAATGAAGTCCATCCACGATATGCATGCAACTTACAGAAGGTCCACCACCATATCTATTGCTTCGATCCTTCAATGCCGATTTCTCTTTCTCTAGCCTCTTCTGAACCTTTTGCTGTACGGTGAGCATCATATCATGCAAAGTTGTATATTTCTCCAAGGTCTTGAAATCAAAAGGTTGCACCCCCGAAACCTCTCCCCCTGTAGGATTTGTCGCTGTATAAACTCCCGAGGCAAGACCATTCCCAAGTGGATTACTGGCAATTGGAATGATGCCCATTCTCTTGCAAGCTGCGATAAGTCCAGACTTCCAAGCTTTTCGATTCACCAGACTAAACTCGAATTGATTGGAAGTTATACTATACCCACCAATCTTGTTCAACTTATTATTGAATCTCTTCATGTTCCCCTTGGACATATTCCTCACACCAATATTATTAATCAAGCCCTGATCCATGGCCGCACAAAGAGACTTCGCCACAGTCCCCGGTGTACCCAAGTAGAACATATTGGATGGAACTTGGTACACATCGATCGCAGAAGTTCCAAGACGATCCCCACTTGCCTCAATTGCTTTCAAAATAGCCGACGATCCAACTCGAAACCCCGTACCCTGACGAAGACTCTTCCACGGGTTGGACATGGCCGATGCAATAATGGGTGATGCATTCATGTTAGTGTCCATGCATTGGCACAAGATTTGTTCTGCGGAAAGTGATTTGGATCTAGATGCAAGACCATAACTTTCAGATGTGTCCACAAATGTAATGCCATTATCCATGAGCTTATCATATGCCACCTATGATAGGAGAACCAAAAAGATAGTTCATCAGTCTTTTGTGTGAGATTCAAGAAAGACCAGACATGACACCTGACTTAACCAACAAACAAACTACCAATATGCAATCTTCTAACCATGTTCTAACTTTATTGTCATCCATCCACCCATCCATACAAACTCACTCACTCACTCACTCACTCACTCACTCACCTGCAAATCTCCTGCAAGAAATTTTCCCATTTTAATCTCCTTCTTTTTCAACTTCTTTCCTTCCTTAAATCCAGCATCTACATCTCCCCATGCAACAGTCGTAAATGCCATCCGATTCGGAATGTGCAAATCATTTTCATCATCATAATCTGCCTCAAAGTCAATATAATAATCACCAGAGGATGATCCATCCATTGCCCCCCCTCCCGACGAATCTCCACCTCGAGCCTTATCATCCACCTCCTTGGGACTTCTCAAAGGCCTGGCAGTTTTAAACTCTGGCATTTCAAAAATATCCATACCAGATTTACCCTCGTACAAGGATGCCGTGGTAGGATCGATGAAATCTTCTTGTTCCAGTACTGATGCAGGAGGTGGTTTATTGCTAGTGGAGGATGAGGATGAGGAAGAGGGTTTGCTTTTGGATATCAAAGCACGTTTTCCGATGAGTTTGGAAAGTTCGTCACTCAATTCTTCGTCCTCGTCGTCTTCATCATCATTGATGTTATTCAAAGAAGAATAAAGTTGCTGTGAATTGAATTTTGGTCCATGAGAAAAGGTCCAACGATTGGATAGATTGTGTGTTTCCGTAGGAGTAGCTTTATTCGTAGTTAACGTGAATGCATGACCGCCGCCAAGAAGAAGAAGAAGAAGAATAGGGAGTACCGTGGAAGATATGAGCAGTAGGTTGACTTTTGGTATTTTGAGTAGCATTATTGAGGCAAAAGTAGACGACTCTGTGCGGATGATGGATGTTTGTTATATGGTGTAACTAATGAGAGTTCAGTTCAGTAGCGATCTAGCGATGATATTGATGAAGGAAGGAGAAGATGAAATGAATGAATGAATGAATCTTTGCAATGAGTATGGTTGAATGAAAATATTGTATAAACTTTGAAAATACTGAGGAGGCAGAGGATGAAATATACAAAATACGGCTTGACTTTGGCTTGACACAACACTTCAAGTAACGTGAAGAGAGAGTAAAGAGAAAGATACAAGATACGCGATACGCAAGATAGTACCGTAGTAACAGAGGACGACACGCCCAGTAGGATAAACCCACAAGAAAAGCATCCTGGCTCAGGCCCGTTCCTATCGAGTGAGATGGGGGGGAGATAATCTCACTGTTTAGGCCTTTTCCAACAGAGATTATTTTTTCATTCCTAACGGAAGCATGTATTCTCAAACAGTCTCAATCTTGAAGTGCCCCAATGACGAGATTTTTCAATGCTCCGTTGACGATTGACGATCCAAGTGCGTCGTCTCTGGGGTCAATCACTGGTCAATCATACAGTTTACTCCTTTTAGGCTTACTCCTACAGTCGGTAGCAACTGTATGATTAGAGGGTGCTATGGTGCATAATAAAGTATTGCTTACTTGGAGGTTTAGGAAAAAACAAATAAACACATAAATTCAAAAAACAATCGCAACAAAAGCTGCTTCTCAAAATTCATAAAATGTCTTCTATATAGTCAAAATATATAACGATAATATATTTTGAAAGAAAAAAGGAAACTTAAATTGGGGAAATGTTTGAATGAGGCCAGTGTTTTTGGAAACATTTTTTATTCAACAAGGTATCTCCATCTCAAACACCAAGGACCCATTTATCTATGGAGCCATTCTGCTGCCCATCCTTGAAAAGTTTCACTGGATCATAAATATCCCATGGTTTCAAACCCAGGTATAAAGGTCCCCTTGGCTTCTGAACATACACCATACCATGTGAGTTGTCCACAAAAAATCTTGCCCTCTTTGTGCTACCATCCAGATTGCATTTACCCAGTATGATTTGTCTCTTCCTGTAAAGGAGGCAAAACTCTGGTTTCTGTCTGAGACGCATGTTACCAAACTTATCCATAAACCACATTTGATTGCGATGGCCTCTTGTGCATGGCCTCATTTTGATTGGTTTTCCAACTTTGATTGCCATTGCAGTGAGGCAGATGTTACTTCTAGAGCCATAGAACCTACCAGTAAATGTTGACATAATCTGACCAGTTGCAGAAAATTCATACACGCGCACATGACCTGCACTATCCCCATTCCCACCATTTTCATAAGCGCCAATGGCAACAACACTCCCATCTGCACTCAAACTCACAGATGAGCCAGACTCATCATCTTCTGCCTCTCCATCAATATTAATATCACGTTGAATCCAATCACTAGCAGCAGCAATCCAGTCAAAAACCCTCACACGACCTGCATAATAACCATTCATATTTTTATTGCCTGGAGATCCAATGGCAACCACATTACCATCTGCACTCAAACTCACAGACACTCCAGACTCGTCATACTCTGCCTCTCTATAGATGTTAGCACCACGTTGACTCCAATCACCAGAAGTAACATTCCACTCATACACACGCACATGACCTGCTAATCCACCATACTCATCATTGCCTGGAGATCCAATGGCCACCACAGTCCCATCTGCACTCAAGCTCACAGATGAGCCAGCCTTATCACTATATTCCTCTCCATTCATGTCACCACCACGTTGACTCCAATCACCTGCACTAATATTCCACTCATACACACGCACATGACCTCTATAATAATCATGATTATCATCACCTGTGGCCAATACATTTCCACTTGCACTCAAACTCACGGCAGTTCCAAATTTATTATGCCTTGCCTCTCCATCAATGTCACCACCACGTTGACTCCAATCACCCGCACTAACATTCCACTCATACACACGGACATGACCTGCATTCTCACCATTCTCATCATTGCCATCAGCACCAATGGCCAATACATTCCCATCTGCACTCAAACTCGCAGAAGAGCCAGACCAATCATCTTCTGCCTCTCCATCAATGTCACCACCACGTTGACTCCAATCACCAGCAGTAATATTCCACTCATACACACGGACATGACCTGCATCAGTTCCATTCCCATTATTGCCTTCAGCACCAATGGCCACCACATTCCCATCTGCACTCAAACTCACAGAAGAGCCAGACCAATCACCTGCTGTCTCTCCATCAATGTCACCGCCACGTTGACTCCAATCACCAGCAGTAATATTCCAGTCACACACACGGACATGACCTGCATTACTTCCATTCCCATCACTGCCATCAGCACCAATGGCCAATACATTCCCATCTGCACTCAAACTCACAGACGAGCCAGAATAATCATACTCTGCCTCTCCATCAATATCATCACCACGTTGACTCCATCTATATCCAAACTGCTGTTCCTGCTGAGCATAAGCAAGATGGTAAGGGACATAGTGGTGAGACAAAAGAGTCATGATGCAAAAAAGAGCTTGAACTTGTTTGAAGAATGATCTGGTATCCATGGTGGTAGAAGTCATGGTTACTCTAACAGGTTCTTAGTGAGCACACTCCAGAAAGATATAGAAGCAATGATCTTCTTGTTGTTCTTGTCAAGTAATATTACAATGATGATTTTTGTTTTTGTTGTGGAGAGATTTTATGATGTTGATCAATAACAACATTCATAATAATGTGACCATGACAGTGGCATGCAAACCAGAACCCTAAAGCAGTACGTTGCAGAGTACACTCCATATTCAGTGTTAAGATGTCCGCATGTTAAGAAGATGAGGGCTGAGATTTGTTAAAAATTAAGATGTTTAGGGGGGCTCAAGCTTGGCTATCACCCAAGATGTTGGGATGAGTGCTGATATCAGTATAAAAATAAGGTGTGTACAGTAGTAGTGTACGTTTACTTTGGACAGTTGTTTGTGTGTATGGATGACATGCATGGTAGGATGACGTATCAGTAGCAACAAAGTACGTGGTACTGTACTGTAGTAGTTCACAGTAAAGTAATTGGTAGTCAGTACGTAGTATTTATTTTTACCAAGAACTGTATACAGTGTGGAGCAGTGTTCTGTGTAATGTAGACAAAAGTGCTCCCTGATGCTCATAAAGAGATATATTAGGAATCATGAAACCATCACTACCACCAATATCAATGAGAGCAAGAGATACCAGTCCTCTACCTCCAGGTTGGAAAGAATACCAAACAGCAGATGGAAAAATGTACTATGCAAATGTTACATCAGGGGAATCATCATGGGATAGACCAAAGTATAATTCATGTCCTCCGCCACCGCCACCGCCACCGCCACCACCACTGCCACTGGCACCACAAACAGCAACAACAGTGGAATCAGCAGATGCATCAGTTGTAGCACTGCCACACCCCACAGAACAAAGGAAAAAAAATATCAACAGAGTACTTTATCGGGATTATTACAGATTAAAGTGAAGCATAGGTCTGGCCATTCTTCCATTTTGTTCCCCCCACCTGAAGACGCTAGAATCCAGAAATTATCAATTGTTTGTGATGGTTGTCAATCACATTTCTCAACTTCACAGGGCCTGGGAGGTCATCAAGTACAGTAAGTCTGGTATTCATACTATTCAGGTGTCATTAAAAATATACTATTACTCAATTGTTATCTAGCTGCAAGGCATGGAAAAAATTAGAAAATATTACAAAACAGAATGAAATAGATGAAATGAAATCAAATGTATTTGTTTCAACAAAAAGACACAGGTGGAATGATGAAACATCAGACATGCGACACTCAAATCCTTTTTCTCGAGACTCATCTTCCTTTATGTCATTGACAGCAACAAACAATCCAATGGCAATTAATACTATAGTAGATGGTAGGGTCGAAAACAGGGGATCAAGCAGAAGGAGACAATACACAGCACGTGAAAAAATTGAACTTGTCGAGGATGTAGATGATGGTCTTGAAAAATTCATGTAAAGGGAGCCAGGGAATATTTCTTGACAATAAAAAAAGATAGTCCTGGGAATGCAGTCAAGTTTGCAAATCAATACTACAAATGGTCCGAAGGAACTTGCTATAGTAAGCTGCTGCAGGAATGTATGGACAACAAGGATGGACACACTACAAAACGTTTGAATAGATGTAAACAGTTATCACCCTATCATGATATAGAAGTGATTCTTTACAAAAGGTTTGCAGAGAAGAGGAAGAGAGGACATAAAGTATCATCAAATTTTCTCCGGATAGAGGCCATAAAAATTTTTAAAGATAAGAAGAAAGAAGATCCAGTAAAATGGGGCAATGTTGATTTCAAGGCATCTCGTGGATGGTTACAGAGGTTTATGAGGAGGAGGAAGATCAAGTTTCGCAAACGAAAAAGTGGAAAAGAAAAAACAATTGAAGAACTTCTACCGGCATATTTGAAGTTTCTGAGCTACTTACGTTTTAGAGTAATTGCCCCAAATGAAGAAGATAATGAAAGAGACCCATTGTGGGGAAGATTCCCCCCTTCTCGTAGATATAACTTTGATCAAGTGCCACTACCATTTGTGGTTAACCAAGACTTCACATTCACAACATTTGATGACGAACATCCTCATATAAAAACACCTAGTGAAGCACTTCAAAAAAGGCAGTTCACTATGCATGTTGTGACAAATGCAGGTATTGGAGATGAAGCTTATGGATGGGTGGATTTAATCTGTAAAGGAACTGGAACCCGTATTAGACAATCAGAGAAGGACTTATGGGACACCAGCACCACTGTCTTGTGGCAGAAGAATGCCTGGGTTGATAATTCGGTTATGATGCAACTTGCTGAACATTTTGTACAACACAAAATAGACAAGCACGGACCTGACATTTGGGTAATTGCATTTTGTGACAATTTGAAAGCACATGTCAGTAATGAAGTCAGGGACATATTTGGTAGGGCAAAAGTTCTCCTTTGCTTCCTCCCACCAAACATGACTCATATTGCTCAGCCTATTGATGCTGGCATAGGACGAACACTTCGGATTGCTGTTGGAAATGGACTTGACGAATGGTTGATGGATGCAGACAATATGTCTAAATGGGAGACTAAAATGACAGCATCAGAGAGGCGGATACTAATCGCAAGGCTAGTTGGTGCTGCCATGAAACATGTCATGGCACCAGGGCAGGATTCCATGAGGATCAGTGCTTTTGAAAGAACTGGTTGTCTCATCACATTCCTTGTGAATGATTTGCATGATAACAAGATAAAACCACAAGGTACTACAATGGGATCATTCAAGGTCCCGGTTGATGATTCATTGCTTGCAGACAATGCTGAAGAGGA